>CM055269.1:71153386-71224833 GCA_029237695.1 Conchocele bisecta | reverse complement strand
ATTTCAACTATGAAAGTGGGTCATTTTTGCTGTGGCTGGAGAAATGGGGCTTATGAGTTTTTGCAACCAGTGTAGATCCAAATCAGCCTGTGCATCCGCACAGTCTGATCAGGATCTGCACTATTTGCCATTCCATCAATCAAATACTTGTCGTGCTTCTCACAAGCGATATATATAGACCGTTTCACGCTACAGGAGTGTGCTATTTGATCAGGAGCTACACAGGTCACAAATCCCATAAACCCCATTTCTCCAGTCACAGCCACATGCATAGAAGTAAAAACATGTTTTATTGACCTTTAAACCTGCATTCCCGTGGATTGAGCCAACAAATGTTAAGTATGGAAAACAATTAGTTTAATGTTTACTATTCCACCTCTTAAAAGATTAAAACGCCTGCTGACTATGTATTATTAGAAATTAATATTTCAATCCATTCCAGTGACGCACATTATTTTTATAGACATATAAAATATGATCATTGCATATGAAAAAATAAATAACAGAACAGGAGAAAATAAGTATTTGTTGCTGTTTTCCTTTAAAGGACACACGGTTATCACCCCACATCTCAAGAGTGGCAATCAGTCCACATTTGATATAACAAGCATAATAATGCCAACAAACACGTTAGCTAAAGGTAAATTAATATGATTTGTTTTGCCAAATGTCATATATATTAAAGAATGGACAAAATATATGTCTCCCTATATTACAACCCGGAATGGGGGAATGCAGGTTTAAGTGTAAAACGAGTCTCCATCAGGATGACTTTAATACATGTATTTGGTTATGGTGTTTATAATTCTCCGAGTCAGGCCGTGTGATTTTGTACCTAAGAATTGTGCGATTATTCATTGAAACTGTTTACAGACAATATGATATTTTCTGTAAATGACGTTGACAGTTGACGAAATTTTCATAGCAAATGCAGAAAATTCCGTCAACGTTTGACGTCATTTAGAAAAAAATATCGTTAATTTTGTCAATATTTTCTTACATACAAAATCACTTGTCTCATAATTATGCCTCCTACATGTATTTATATTGTCACATGCTCTTGATAATTTTCTATAAACTGTATCACCGCTGAAAAGCTGACATTGAAAAGTTCTTTGGTTCTCAGATATTGCCGCGTGAGAAAAATCCCTGCGCGTCGAGCATTTTATCGTCATGGAGAAATAGAATCGTACTGCAAAGTCGTCACATGATCATGATGATCAATAAAAAACACGACCATGCAAAAATATGTTAATAATGTCTATCAGATGAAACTCTGGTGATTGTTCTAAAGAGGTAATGGTAACTTTATAGAACATATATGCATCTGGCGACTTCAGTGTCCCATTCCGCCAACCAGTGTCTGAAAACCAAAGTGCTTTTTATGGCCGTACTTGATCGTTGCCTGCATTGTGTGAAATAGTTACTAGGCACATACAATTTCACCAAACAGACGATATTTCACTTGGAACTATCAACAACTGTTAATTGCTAGCAAGTATTCGCTTTTTAAGAAACCAGCTAAAATTATCTAATTAACACATTTGAAAAGGACAATGTGTCATCTTTGACCAATGAAACATCAGTGATGAAGTTGTTGTAACCCGGATATACGTATCCAGTCAATGCAGGATATGACATAGAGAATACCAGGTTCGTGTCTTTTGATATCAAGTTTATCAGACAAGGCTAGGAAACATGAAGGAATTCCGAGGCTCGTCGAGGAATTCCTACCATTTCTGAGCCGAGCCTAATGAACTTGATATGAATAGACACTTGCATGGTATTATATTTATCAGCTAACGATTTACGCTACAGAATCAGCAATGATGAAGTGGTTTTCGTTGAAGTGTCATTACACTGATTTCATTCGGTACCTCATGTGATGCTTTCCGGCCAATGAAACGTTATATTTCAATTCGTTGTAACCCAGCTATCTGGTCAATACAGGATATAACATTATGTTATCAGTCATTATGTATTTGGCCAATACAAAGGTCGTTACCTGATAAATTATGTTATCAGTCAGCATGTGTTTGGTCAATGCATAGTTACCCGATAAAGCAGGATATATCGGTGAGAAACTTATTTGTGGCTGTGACTGGAGATATAGGGCTTATCGGTTTTGTGACCAGGGTAGCTGCAGATCAGCCTTTGCATCCGCACAGTCTGATCAGGATCTGCACTGTTCGTTATTGCATCAATGAATCACAGTCATGCTTCTAACAAGCAATATAGATTGTTAACTAGAGAAAGTGAGCAGGAGCTCACGTATACCCCCGGGCCGCCACCTGGACAGACAAATAAAAACTTTAATGTAAATTTCTAAGAAATGTGACCTTCACATTGGACATGAAGACTGCATGGGTATGGTATGGACTGAAATTATGGATGATGATAAGGAAGTATATGAAGCTTGAAGTCATTGCAGAGATAATGGGTACCCGAAAACTTTAACGAAAATCTTATGGACACAAATGTGTAAGTACATGTAATTTGACCTTGACCTTGGACATGAAGGCCGCATGAGTGTGGTATTGAATGAAAATATAGATGATGATAATGAAATATATGAAGATTGAGGTCAATTCAACTTACCGTTACAGAGATGCCAAAAAACTTTAACGTGGACGGATGGACGAACTGACGTTCTCACGAATGGATAGTTAAGTGGCTATTCTTTCGTGTAAAATTGTTACAGTTACCATTGTTCTCGTAGCCACTTAACTATCCATACGCGAGTACGGACAAACAGACAAACGGATGGACGGAATTACTTTTTATAAATCTTTTTATTTTACCCCTCGACATACTTTGTATACCGAGGGTATAACTATATGATGCTACCGCTCGTTTTAACCATCTAGAGGTGATGGGTCTACATTGTTTGCCATTTCATCAATGAGTCACCTGTTATGATTCTAACAAGCAATATAGATCGTTATCAGGCTACAGGAGTGTGCTATTTGGTCAGAAACTACACTGGTCACACATCCCATAAGCCCCATTTCTCTAGTCACAGCCATATTTGACATAATCATTCATGTTGTTTGTTCTGTTTCCATTATTATTTTTTTGAAAATGGGATCGTAGTTACTAGTTTTACTTACATTTTGTTTCAAGTTACATGAATGGTTGCTATAATTGGCATGGGTAACATAAACAAAGGTAACCGCATATATTGGGATGTTGATAAATGCATATGGCCTAAACAATTTTTGTGGTGCGGGCAACCGCTCTTTTTTTTTTACTAGTATTGATGGCGTGGAGATGTTCTATAGTCGATGGGGAAACTCGATAAAACACAACACCGATTATGTGTTGCTAAAATAAGTATTTATTTGTGGAAGCGTGCTGATAACGTTACTATAACTTTCCCCGTAAAAATGGCGACGTTGCTAACCTAACGATAACTCTGTATCCCCTTGACGTCAGTGACGTCACAGTCCAATTGTTGTTTCGCATGCACCCATAAAACACGCAAAGTCCTTATTTCCATTTTCCCCTCCTCAAAATAGAGAAATATTTTGACATTGCTGTGCATGCATTTGAAACTAAATATATATTGCATCTATGTGTCATGCATGTATCGAGGACATTCCAAAATCCATCAATACATGTATGTGCAATAATCGATTAACAATTTAAAACAAATCAACTAATTAAACACAATATACTCCGTTTCTAATTGTTCAATGCCTTCGACTGACCGGTCGTCTCCGGAATGTCGCACTTCAGTGGACACAGCTTCGATATTGGCCTCACCCATGCGCTCTTCCCGACCTGGACTTTGGCGACTCGAACATGTCCGTCTCGCCCCGGATACACTTCCGTGACACGTCCCAGCGGCCAGTTCCCTCTCGATGTGTCCGGGGAAATCACCAGTACCACCTCGCCGACCTGGATATCACGATGTGACTGGAGCCACTTCTTTCTTGCGGTGAGCCCTGGCAACCATTCTCGTAGCCAACGATGCCAGAAATGACGAACAAGCTCTTGGATTCTTCGCCATCGTCTTCTTGGGCTGAACTCGGTTGAGTCAACAGTCTCTGGGGCAAATTGACCTCCCATTTGTCCATGAAGGAAATGATTTGGAGTCAGCGGCGTATTGTCCAGTGGTTCCGCTCACTGATACGTTAGTGGTCGAGAGTTGAGCAGCGATTCTGCTCCGATCACTGCTGTCCATAATTCTTCGTCGGTAACATCTGCGTTTCCCATGATTGCCTTCATTGCCTTTTTGGCTGCTTTTATCATAGTTTCATGGACACCGCCGAAATGTGGCGTAAGTGGTGGGTTGAAATTCCACTGCACACCCTTGTTTGCCGTCGAATTATTGATTTGATCAGTGTCAAGCTGTGACACCAACGTTTTGAGTTCCTTGTCGGCACTTTTAAAATTTGTCCCATTGTCCGACAACATCTCATCGGGAAGGCCTCTACGACTCGCCATTCTGTAGAATGCATTCATGAACGAATCTGTGTCGAGGCCATGGCTACTTCTAAGTGCACAGCTCTAGTAGACAGACACGTAAATAAGCATAGGTATCGTTTTTCTCGACGTTTGCCGCGGCCTTGTATTGTGATAAACGGTCCTCCAAAATCAACGGCTGTCTTCGCGAATGCTCGTAGCGTAACTTGCAGTCTCGATGTAGGTAGTGGTGCCATTACTTGCTTACATGCCTTCGCTTTTCTCCTACGACAGTCTGCGCATTCTTTTTCCCATTCGCGAATCACCTCACGTCCCGAGATGATCCAATAGCGTGCCGATAATGCAGCTAACGTCTGATTCGTTCCTGATGCATGATTCCCTAATTCATGAAAATCTTTCACAATGAGTTTTGTAATCCAGCCTCTTCGTGGCAGTATAACTGGATATCGCACGTCATACGATAAAAACTCGGTGTATTTTAGGCGTCCATTTGATCGCATCAGTCCATCTTCGTCTAATTGTGGCTGTAAGCTCAATATTTTACTGGTTGTTTTCAGCGGCTTACCACGCGATAAATCTGTCCATTCTTCTATAAATTCTGAACGCTGCGTTATTTTTATTATTTGTATTTCAGCTGTCTTTATTTCATCTGCTCTTAACTCGCCACTGATCCTTGAATCTGACTGTAGTTTACAATTATGTACAAATCGACTGACCCAGGCCTGAATTCTTGTCAACCGAGTCCAACTTGAGTATCGCTCCGGTGTCAGCAGTGGCATCACATCGACCGCAATGAATGTTGCTTCCGTATGAATGTAGCTTTTACCCTTGGTATTATTTGCAGTTTCAGTGGATACTTTTTGTTGCGTTACTGAATTCTTCAGTTCATTGCACCCGTCGATTATATTAGGTAATTTGTTCACAGGCCATAATTTTTCTGACTGTCGCAGAAAGGCAGGTCCTTTCCACCACATATCCGATCCTACGAGATCCAAAGCATTCATTCCTCTACTAAGCAAATCAGCCGGATTAATCTTGGTCGGTACATATCTCCACTGTTCTGGATTTGTGTGGCTTTGTATCTCACCAACCCTGTTCGCGACGAACGGCCTGAACTCTCGACTCCGACCTCTTATCCACCATAGCGTGTTCAGACTATCCGACCAAAATGTTGTGTTAATAATTGGTATTTCAAGCGCCTTCGCGACCGATGCTGCTAATCGAACCCCTATTATTGCGCCCATGAGTTCAAGGCGAGGAATGCTTGTTGCTATACTCGGGGCAACTCGTGTCTTCGCCGCTACTAGACTACATGACGTTGTTCCGTCGTCGTAGCTGTATCTCGCGTATACAGCTGCGCCGTATGCAAGTTCCGATGCATCAGCAAACGTGTGTAGTGCTACACTGGTCACGGTCTTCGATATCTCTGGTAGACTCCTCGATACACGTATTCTGTCAAATCGCGTAACTCATTGAACCATGCACGGGACGAATGTTCTAGTTGTTCATCCAATTTCTCATCCCAGTCCAATCCCGCTGTCCACATCTCTTGAAAAAGCATCTTTGCTCTAACAGTGTATGGAGCTAATAAACCGATTGGGTCGAACAGTGTGGCGATTTTCTTCAGAAAGTTGCGTTTTGTGTAGATCATGTCATTGGTTGGCGCAGTCTCCTTGAATGTGAATATGTCTTGCTCAGCTACCCACCACACACCTAGTGTCTTTGTATCTGGTAATTGCCCACTATCTAAATCAACTTCAGATTTACGATCCTGAATTGGGATCTCCTTTAATACTTTTGCGGAATTCGAAATCCATTTTCGCGCATGCATCCCAGCTTTTGTCCACAATCGCGACAGTTGTCTGTACAGTTCTAAACAATCTTCTTCATTTTGTACGGAGTCCATTGAATCATCCATATACGTTGATTTAATACTGTTTCTGCTGCCAATGGAAATTCTTTCTGGTACTGGTTAGCATGATGCTGTGACACGTATTGTGCTTGGAATGGCGATGAGTTTAAACCAAACACGACACGGTTGAACTCGTACACGTCTGGCTGCCGTGTTTGTTCCATTCCCCTCCATAGGAATCGATGATAATACTTATCTTCTGGAGCAATGCCGATTCGTAGGTACATTTCCGCGATGTCGCATACGATTGCTACTGGATATCGTCGGAATCGCAGCAGCACATCAAACAGATCACGCTGTAGCTTAGGTCCTTGGTGTATTGCATCATTCAGTGATACACCATCATACTTCGCAGACGCATCAAACACTATCCTGATTTTCGTGGTATCCTTGTCGGGCTTTACAACTGGAAAGTGTGGCAGATACCACTTCGATTCGTATATTTCACACTTCGGGACTTTTCGTACATATCCCTTTTCAATATATTGGTCAATACATTTTTGGTATGCATCTTTGATATCTTCTGACTTTTGAAGTTTTCTTTCTGTGTTTTCTAGACGCCGTACCGCCATTTTGTAATTGTCCGGCAACTTTCGTTCTCTTTCCTTCCATGGTATACTGACATGATACATTCCATCTTCATACTTCAACGATTCTGCGACCGTCTTCATCGCGACCTTCTCCTCCATTCGTACGATAGGAACAGTTTTTGATCGCGAAACTTCCTCTATTTCCCAGAACCTTCTCAAATTAACATTCAGCTGCTCGATTTCAGATTGATTCCGTACGAAATACGTGGATGCGAAATTTGTTTGAAGACTGTGGCTGTATCCGGAGTCGGGATTACCAATACACGTCCCAGGGGCGTTAGTCTTGCAATTGGCTCCCCGGGTGCGCCTCTTATTTCCTTCAGTGACCACTGCAGGTCTGCATAGTCACTGCCGATCAATATGTCAACAATGGACCGTCGTCCGATTTTCGGAAACTCTATATCTTTTAAATGCTGCCATTTCTGTTTGTATCTATTCCAATCTATGGCATTCATGTTTCCAGTCACTCTATTAGCTGTGTATGCAGATACTTTTGTATTTACACTGCCGTCTATGCTTTGCAGTCCGACCTCTATTGGCCTGGTCTCGAATGTCTCTACTTGACCATTTAACACATTCACAGTTACCTTTTCTGTTTTCCCCTGTATACCAAGTTCAGCAGCGGCAATATCTGCATTTACATACGTCTTTGTACTAGCATCGTCCAATAGTGCATTGCACTTCACTGTATGACGACCGTTGCTCAATATCACAGGAACTGTGCGAAGTGCAATGAAATCTACGATGCGATGCGACTGTGACATCATAGTTGTTTGGGTTTTCCTTTGATTCCCCTCCATGATAGAGGTGCCTGTATCCTGATTAGGTCCGTTATATACATCTGAGATCGATGAACCCGCCTTGTGATTCTTCACAATTTGGCTAGTTACTGAACTAGCGATGCCGCGCCTGCCATCCAAATGTGTGCCGGCAATATTATGCAATAATCGGTTGTGCAGATCTCGGCACCCGTCTATGCCACATGGTCTGCTTCTCATACATTTACTTCCCTGATGACCATCGCATAAACAACGGTAACACAACTGGTGTCGTTTGGCGATGTTCCATTTTTCCTGCAGCGGCGCCTGAATGAACTCCCGGCATTTCCAAATTGCATGTTGCAATCCGCAGACTTTGCACTGTCGATTGAAAACAGGTTTATTTTCGGTTTCTTTCATTCCACCATAGAACGAACGTTGATGTCGGTTTCTGTCAAATGGCCTTTTCAATGAAGTATCCACCTTGCCGTTTAGCCCATGCACGGTCTCAGATGCGATTATCTGAAATTCCGACTCTTGTATCACCCATAATCGCAGGGTTGTCACCGATTCTTCTTTACTCGTTTCAAATACCCATCTATGGAATCTCGCTAACATGGATTCTGGCAGTTTTCTTTGGAGTTTTATATATAATGATCCGTCGCCCAACTCGCTATAACGACCTGCTTCTTTTAAATTGATTATTGCAATATCCAGCAAATCGGCAAAACGCTCCAGATCTTTCGGAAACCCATGCCTAACCTGCTGGAAATTGTCTAGTTCCTCTAAATACATGGCGATTTGCCGCGCATTCCGCCGTACTTCCGCTCTAACCGTTCCTTTGCTGCCTCATAAGCCGTCGACGAATGTCCAAGATGTTCAATTACTCCTAACGCTTCACCTGAAAGATACTGCCGTAACTGCAATAACTTATACTCAGCAGTTGCGGGGGCATTGTCGATACACGATAAGAATGCAGCCTTCCAACCGGCGTATGTGCGTTTGTCGCCCGTAAATACGGGTATTTGCACCCTTTTCAGCTGCTTCCATAGGTCCTGGCCTATATCATGTCGAACTGAAGCATTGGCGGTATTCCGCATTCCCGTTGCTGACTGCGAAGTTGTATTTCTATGCGACGAACCATATTCATTTTCGGTCCAATGACTGGCCCTAATATTGTTACTGAGGTATCTATTTTCGGGATAGCCCTCTCTGGCGGTGTCATATGGATAGGCTACTGTAGGCGACCAATGGGCTCTATACTGCCGTGTGCTATTTCATGTTTTCATGTAAAGGTAACCTTACCTTTGTTCTCGTGGAATGTTGCAGTTCTTCTACACGTCTCTCACCTTTAGTACCATCAAATATGTCGTCTGTGTCCCCCAGGTGCAGTTCGTTTAATAAGTCCACGTGTACCGTGTCTGACGCCACACTAGACTGCTCGTCCTTCCTCGAGTCGATGTATTCTTGGGCCGATTCATGCGCCGCCGAGTATGCATTCTCAATTGTCTCAAGCTCGTCAACGAACCTTCGTACACTTATCCGATTGGTGCAGTTCCGTATAAAGCTCCGATAGCTTCGTAATTGCATCCATGGCAACTTCCATATTCATGTCCAACTTGCGACATTCTTCTTTGACTGCTCGTCGGCTGGGCAGGTCTTGTTCTTCAATTAAATGTAACAGCCGATGGCGACAGCGAGTGAAACTTGCCTTTGCTCTTGCCTTCTCTCGTTTGAGCTGCGTTTCTGGAGACTCAACGTCGCTTTCGCGGTTAGCGACGTTGCCGTGTGTCTCTTTTCCGTCGTCGATTGTAGCCATTTTATTTAGTGTTCTTCAACATCTCCCGATTATACGATGTATTGCCGATTATCGAACCATAACCTCGCTCTGCTACCAGATGATGGCGTGGAGATGTTCTATAGTCGATGGGGGGGGAAACTCGATAAAACACAACACCGATTATGTGTTGCTAAAATAAGTATTTATTTGTGGAAGCGTGCTGATAACGTTACTATAACTTTCCCCGTAAAAATGGCGACGTTGCTAACCTAACGATAACTCTGTATCCCCTTGACGTCAGTGACGTCACAGTCCAATTGTTGTTTCGCATGCACCCATAAAACACGCAAAGTCCTTATTTCCAAGTATTTTGGACATTTCTGGGGGTAAACAAGACAAAACAAGTCTCAATTTCGGTCACTTTCGCCATGAAACCATGTTAAACTGGTTTACTATTTGTTACGATCCCCAACTCAAGATGGCAAGCAAGAATTATGCCATATTGTTACATGACTGCCATTGTTCGACACCGCTCACAGCCGTGTTCAAACATACAGCGCGTGCTGTTTGGCCATGGCCATAGACAATGCTCATTTCGGGACCAAGCCAACACCGACGTAAAGCATGTGTCTCATGACGTTACTATACAACGTGCCTTTACGTCACCAGTTTAGTTCACAATGGTCGCACTGAAATTTTGGAAATTGATATTATGTATACGTAAATCAGCTGTTTGAATGAAACGGCTTATTAAAGTAGCGAGAGTAACTGCATATATGCTCAAAGTACACAATGTTTCCGACGGAAATGTAACAATAACGTTCGACCATGTCCAGCCGTGGGTAAACGTTTACCGTGGCACTCGGGAACTGTTTGAACCCGCGGCCCACGGCCTTGGGATGCAAACAGTTCCTTCGTGCCACGGCAAACGTTTACCCACGGCTGGCCATGGTCGAACCTTACATTGACACATACAAATGTCTAACTAGTAGTACTAAAATAAAATAAAAGCTGACCCTACTTGGCATATTCTGGGCTGTTGACCCACACCACAACTACTTTTAGGCATAATGTGCGCATTTATTTATTTAGAAATAAAACCATGGGCTGTTGCGTTTACTGTAGTATTAAAAACATTTGGTCTGTTTAAAGTGTGTGGAGTCTGAAGGACTTCTCTCAAACTTTAAATGGACAAAACGTTTTTCATACTACAGTAAACGGAAACATTTGGTCTGTTTAAAGTGCATGGAGTCTGAATGACTCCTCGCAAACTTCAACGAACCAACTGTTTGTTATACTACAGTAAACGCAATTGCACATGGTTTTATTACTTTAAATATATTTACATTGCATTTTCAGATAATTTAAAAAATGTAAATAACCAAATACGGCGTTAAAATTAAGAATCTTATTGTTTTACGTTATTTTGTCGCAATAGAATAGCGACGTTGCAGATCAATAACGTGACGTTATTGACAACGACGATGAACATCATGTATTTTAATGACGTCAAACAGATTTTAATGAATCAACATCGCACGACGTCACGTGGGGCTAATGTAATGTATATATAATGTCATATATAATGGTGGCATATTTATTTGACTATATATATACATATTGTTGCTGAATGTACGTAACCCCCACCCCAGTCAATCAAGCAATCAATCAACCGACCAAATGTATTGTATGTTGCATGTATTGTATGTTGCCTTAGTAGTCAGTGGTGTAGCTACGGCGATAATGATGTGCAAGCGCAGGAGACAATCCATGTGATTTTGTACCTAGGAAGATGTGCGATATCTCAGGAAAAATATTTACTAAAAATATTATACAGTGGAACCCCTCTAAACCAGACACCAAAAAAACCCTGCGATCTTATTTTTGATGAGTTTCTTTGTCATTTATCTCAGGTGATAATGTCAGTTCGTGATTACATAGCACACAACTATGGCTCAGAATGATCAAATGCCTGATTTACAGTGAAACCTCTCTAAGCTGGATACCCTGGGGACCTCCCAGGGTGTCCGGTTTAGAGAGGTTCCACTGTACTTTAATGATGTTGAAAGTTCACGAAATGTTCATAGCAAATGCGGTTGCTATGAACATTTTGTCAACTTTCGACATAATTTACAGAAAATATCAGTTTCTGTAAATATTTTGCATGAAAAATCGCACATCTTCTTAGGTACAAAATCACAAGGCTTGCGTCTTATGATTGCTGGCTGAAACATACTAGAGGGTGGGGTCTGGGACATGTACCCCTGGGAATGCAATTCCATGCATATGATGTGTGTTGGCAGTTTGATGGTATATTTTTGTTTGTTGCAGTATATACTTTTATCAGGTAACCTGCCATGTATTGACCGAATACGTACTGACTGATAACATATTGTTGTATCAGGCATTGACCTGATACAAACATCCGGGTAAACAAGTCCGAGTTCTGTCCACAGATAACGAGGTCATATGTAGTCATTTTCGAGCATAAAAAGTTACCTGATAAACAGAATACCAGGCTAGTGTCTTTTTATATCAAGTTTATCAGGCTCGGCTCGGAAACGGTAGAAATTCCTCGGCAAGCCTCGGAATTCCTGCGCGTTTCATAGCCTTGCCTGATAAACTTGATATCAAAAGACACTAGCCTGGTATTCTCTATGTACTGTAACTACCCGTATATACTAGTAGGTGGCATCCATAAGCCTACCAACCACCTATCAATAACTCCACACCCACCATCGGCTCTTATTTTCATTGCATTTATTGGAACTTTTATTTTTTAATACGTTTGGAAATAATGTGTAGGCACGTGTCTAAATTGCCTAATGGTAGCCACGCCACTGATACATGTCGTAGCAATAATCATAGGATTCTGTGGGATGTATGTATAATACTGGTACACTTGTTGTATGATTTTACTGTCATACTTTATTATGCTTACAATTGGTACAAAAACTGACAGTATACTTTGCTAAAGGTGTGGGCCCATCGATTAGGCATGTTTTATTTATTGGAATGAAATAAGTGTATACTTGTGTAAAAATTCCATCAGTTTTAAAAATTATGAGTGCTAACTATACAGATGTATTCAGTAATCTTTAATTTACTAAGAGACGTGCGTCTGTATATGCATATGCAAATGAGGCAGGACATCTTTAAACTATTTATATCAATATGTGTATTGATATATTAAAGGTATGACCATTGTACATCAAAAATAAATAGAGAGAATAAATACTAGTAGTTGTTTCAGCTAAAATTTAAGGAAACACGGTTATCACCCCTGATATTAAGAGTGACAATTCACGTTCGACATAAAAAGTATAATAATGCCAAATAACACGACCATAATTATAAATGAATGTTTGTCTGCCCGAAAAATGTTATATCTATTATATCTCCATATATTACAATCCAGGATGTGGGAGTACAGGTTTAACCCATTCCTTTCAGAATACACCATTACGGGTATGAACTTTATTCAATATTTTTTTCGTCTCAATGAAAGTATATGTTGTGACCACTGTTTTGAACCGTCTCGACGAGACGGTTCAAATGGTGGTCGCGACATATACTTCTGAACGCATAGAAGGAACATATTTAGGATTTTCTGCAAACATAATGGCATACATTGTATAGCCTCAGCATGAAAATGGTTAAATACATGGATAGCAGTTAATCATTTCTCAAATAAAAGACTTTCTGTTTCACAAATTGTGTTTATACCTGGTACAGTAATAGCGGACACACACCAAATTATCTCCCCTATTTATCACTGTCCTTGATAGTATATTTCAGAGAAAATCAAACACATTTGGAATCGTATCACCAAAATCTGTGCATTTACTCGATACATAGGTCTGTTGCATTCTGTAAAGTGAAGAGAAACATAATCTGAGATACACCGACTTTAAAAGGGGCATGCGTGGGCACGTACCTTTAAAAGGGGCTACCTTATTGTTACCACCACTTTACTAACCTTTCTTTAATAAATGGTGAATGGACAGACTGAGTTGTTGTATTTTTACTACAGTGAAACCTCTATAAACCAGGCACCTTGTGGACGTTTAGAAACGCTCCACTGTAATTCACATATACGAGCACCCCAAGATACGGGTAAGTACATTTACCAGATAAATCAACGTAACAACAACAGGTGGCATAATTGAACGTAGCTAATCCCCTCGCTGGCAGTCTTGATAATAAAACAACAACAACAACGTACGTCCTCATGGACCTTGAGCTTGGGCGGTCGGACGTGGGTCGTGTGCAAAACAAAGCACCATCAATAGACGCACATTGTAGCAAAATATTATTAAATTCGGTGAAGCAGTTCATAAGTTACTGAATAAACAAAAATAACTTTAACATGTTTGCCTTACAAACAAGGGGGTCATTTCACTAAACTTCGTACGACTAAAATGTTCGTAAGTGCAAACTTTATGATTGCCTGTAAATTTCACATTCACAATGTTGTCTTGTACACAAGTTTTTTGAGCATAGGCTGCATCATACGAAGTTTTGTGAAACGGTGAACATAAGGTGAACATAAGTCCTCAGTGACTTGGGTGGTCGGACGTGGGTCGTATCACACAGTATGCAAAACAAAGCACCATCCCCAGACACATATTGTGGCCAAATATTAGCATAATCGGTGAAGCGGTTTACAATTTATTGAAAAATTATAGGTGTTACTAATGTACGGTGCGTACGTGGACTAACGCTATATCCCCTCTTTCCTATCGGTGAGGGGATAACAAGACATCAGTAACACTGCCCCTCGAAAACGTCAACACAAAAAAAATACTTTAACGGTACATGCCCACTCAGTAGGCACAAACTGTTCTTTAAAGGAATTAAATAATTGTCACTATTACACCAGTTCTAAAAATTATGATATAATGATTTAGTAATATTTATATTACTGACAGTGACTCGCGTTGGTATCAGGCTATGTTCATGTGCGAATGAGGCATTATATTTTGTAATTATTTAATATACTAATTAAATGCGTCATCTGAAAAAATAAAGTTTCGACATATTATAAAGTATGATTATTGCACATCAAAAAATAAATACAGAGAATAAATAGTAATGTCCGTTGACATTTTAAGGAAACACGGTTATCGCTCCCTGATATCAATGTGGAAAGTTACGTCTGATATAAAATGTATAATAATTCCAATCAATACGTGGGGTAATGGTGAATGAATGTTTATTTTGGCAGAACATTACTCAGATGATGTGTCTGATATAAAAAAAACACAGTGTGTGCCTACTGAGTGGGCATGTACCTTTAACTCAACCTTTATAAGTCATTTAACCTTAATCGTTGGAACAACAGCCGCACGAGTGGGACACATTGAAAATATGGATGATGAAAAATTAGTAACCCTTTCACCCCCAAGTAACTGGAATGGATTTTGATATGTTAATTTTGCAACCAATCCGAAGGTCACAAAATGATTTTTAGACTAGTCAATTTATGAAAAGGGGGTGTTTTTGTTCTTAAACATATATAAAATTACTTGCAAGAAGTGCAGATCCTGATGTCAGAGACGGCTCGTCATGAGCCGGATCATCTTGATCTACACTGCTTGTCAATACCACTATACAGGCCTGTGATATTGAAAGGGTTAAAGAGTTTGAGGTAACGAGTGTAGACGGCACACGTACCTGTCTATTGTACTGGATTAATAGGTCACAGCATGAATAAATGTAGGGCAATTAGCTTAGTGTACACCTGATGTTCACGGAGAAACCATCGGGCACGAGTATTATTTCCAGTTGTTAAAACACATGCGAGGGCATAGCCTCTAGCATAGAGTAACATCTCTAAACCGAACACCTGAAGGTATTCAGGGTGTCTGGTGTAGGGATGTTCCACTGCAAGTCAACAACAACATGAGGACAAACGATACACGCCATGTGATTTTGTATCTTTAGACATCTGCGTAATTTCATGAAATACGTTTACAAAATTTACAATATTTTCCGTAAATGGCGTCAACAGTTGATACAATTTTCAGAGTACATGTCGAATTATATTCCGCATGTACGCTGAAAATGTTTCACCTTTTCAATTTATTTACGGAATATTGTAAATTTTGTAAATGTATTTCATGAAATTACGCAGATGTCCAAAGGTACAAAATCACATGGTGTCCCAGTGTCTCATATCTCACATTCTGTGCTTTCAATCAGGAATAGACGGAATCATTATATATTACTTACAGCAAAGCCAATCAAAATTAAACATGTTAATGTTTCTATGGCTTAGTTTCGAGATTGCACTGTATAAAGGTTAATTAACTGTTTGTTATAAACATTTAAAACTATAATATTGCACAAATTTATGGCCACATATACATCACAATGAAACGCTAAACACCCTAAGAAAACGCCAGCAAATTCAGGTTAACCAATAGCGTGAAAATGTCTTGACCTTGAGTACAGGGGCTATAGAATTAAAATATGTATGATGACAAATAAGTACATGAAGTTTCAGACCAATCCGACTCACGGTAACATAGATAGTAGGTAGCCGAAAACTTTAACCCAAATCTCAAATGGACAGACAGACGAACGAACAGAGAGACCGATAGTGTGGCCACTATTTTTTCAGAGTACATAAACAATGAACATTGATGTCAATAATAACAGAATTCAGCCCGAATTTTCCGGCGTGTGCACATGGAGACTAACCATTAGTTGTCCTATGCAAATGTTCGGACACACCTTTGTGGTGTTAGTCCTTGAAAAGGCACAATAAAAAATCATCCACGTTTCATTCAATCCCGGAGATAACAAAAGCAATAACCCACATTTTAGCGATTAGTCTCCCGATGCAAACATCATAAATTAGGTAAACAAATGTTGACAACAGTGTGCTAGTCCTTTAGAAGAAGAAGAAGAAGAATAGTTTATTTGACGTAAACTATACAGTTTCTAGTCATGTAAATACGATGTTATTTTTATATAAACATATTAAATGATTCTAATTATTCAAACTTATTTGTTATGAAATAATATAACATTTTGTAAGGCGCGCGATTATAAATATTTCCGATCACGCATCTCGTTCCCGCGACCGAAGTCGGGAAGAGAGATCAGCCGATGCTGAACCATGCTCTGGCACAACCAATCCCCCATCTCGACCTCACGTACACGTCCCGAGTACGTGCTCGGAAAGCTTTATAAACGCGGGTCTAGGTCTTCGTGTTCTGCAATTTGGATATACTAATATAACATGTTGTATGGCGCGCGATTATAAATATTTCCGATCACGCATCTCGTTCTAATGACCGAAGTCGGGGAGAGAGATCAGCCGGTGCTGAGCTGTGCTCAGTCACGACCAATCACCCATCTCGACCTCGCGCACTCATCTCGAGTACGTGCTCAGAAAGCTCTATAAGCGCTGGCCTAGCTCTTCGATGTCTGGAATGAGGATGAA
Organism: Conchocele bisecta; assembly: GCA_029237695.1. Lineage (NCBI taxonomy): Eukaryota > Metazoa > Mollusca > Bivalvia > Lucinida > Thyasiridae > Conchocele > Conchocele bisecta. The sequence goes on along the minus strand of CM055269.1, from coordinate 71,207,912 downwards.
CTATCTATTCAATGCCATAGTGAGAGAATTACGCAAATTAAAAGCTTGTTGTAAATATTTGCACAGTTTTGTAACAATATGCTTCCTAACATCCTGTAGCAGCAATGTAAGTTTGTACACACACGGGTGAGTGGTATAAAATCTGCTAATGTACTGTCGTCGTATTTCACTGTATATCGGACATGTAAGTACAAAGTGAAACTCATCTTCCAAGTCATTTGTATCACATAACAAACGGTATCTTAAATGACGATCTACTCTTTGATGACCATAACGTCCAGTTTTAATACGTAAATTATGTGCAGATAAACGTAATCTAGTCATGAATGCCTGTATCTTTTTGTTAGGAATCATATCCAAATACTTTTCATACTGAAATGTATTTTTTATATGTTTGTACAACACTAACACTCTATTTGTATCCATGTCACTGTGCAACTTTTGTACGAATGAGTCTACTAGTCTTTGTTTAAACATACTAATCAATATCGTTAGTGTAACACGTTCAGGATCTTCCTACACATTACCAAAACCATACTCATACAACAACTGTTTTTACGTTGGATGTCCAGTTCAGCATATCGTTATTGCAGTCAATCAACGAACTAGTGTAGATCCTGCTCAATATACAATTATCTGTATGTACGACATGTAACCAATATTTGATAATACGAACATAGCGTGTGCTATAAAGCGGAAATCTGGCGAGCTCACCGTAAATACCAGCGTTACTAGTAGAAGATTTCACATTCAGGATTAATTTGCAAAATTTCAAGTGCATCGTCTCAATAGCTTTATTTTTGGTGAATCTCCAGATTTCACACCCATAATTGAGGATGGCGAGCACGAATGAATCAAACAACTGACATAGCGTTTTGGGGGATAGTTCACAGGTTTTGGTTTTGTTTAATAATGTGTTCATGACCTTCAAACCTTTACCGACTAATGTGTGTTGGTTTAGTGTAAATGAACCAGTGTAATTAAATGTCACTCCTAAATAATTAAAGTTGTCTACGTTACATATTTGGTTTCCCTTGTAATACAACTTTTCAGAATTGGTAGTTCTGCCTCGTTTTCTAAATATAACCACTTTCGTTTTTTTCGGTGTTCGCAACCAATCCCCATTTATCACAGTACTGTTCCAATAGATTTAAATTGTGTTGCAATTATTGGGGGTTTCACCCATAATCACCATGTCGTCCGCGAAAAGAAGTAAGATAAATGATATATCGTCTATTGTTAGACCTGGGGAACTGCTGTCTTGTAGGGACAATTATATGTCTTCAACGAATAAGGAGTAGAGCAGAGGAGACATTATCTCCCCCTTTTTCAACCCGAGTGATATATCCATATAGTCTGAATATGCACCGCAGTGTTGAATGTTACATTTTACGGTGTTGTACATGGCTCGCACTATTCGTAACATTTTGCCGTTCACACCTAATTTGTTTCATTTATACCACAGAGCATTTCTATTAATAGAGTAAAAATCCTTTGTGAGATCTACGAACGTACAGTATAGGCGCCTTTTTTGTATTAAAATATTGTTTTATGATACTGTGTAACACAAATGCAGCATCCACTGTCGATATACCTTTACGGAATCCAAATTGTGCATCAGATAGAATATCGTTTGGGTGTCTCATCTGGTATGCTCATATGTTTATACATGTACATGGATGCAAGTGGAAGTCCAAGCTCGTTTGAGATGGGATAGAAGAACAATTGGGATTGGTGTAAAATGTCATTTATTTTTAAATGACGATGGCTAGCACATGGTACCAGCCGTACTGTTAATGACAGAATAAATGTCATGTTTTTCAATTGACTAAATGGCTAGTACATGGTACTAGCCGTACTGTTAATGACATGAGTTAGATTTTGTATAACTGCTCCCATCTAAAAGGTGGGCATACACATCCGCCTGAGGAAAGCCCATAATCCGAGCTGAATATTCACAAAAACATTATATTCAGATCTTGACTGGCGGCGTCCGGGTCCATGCCGCCCCAGGCATCGAGCCCAACCCCAAGAGTAATACGATCAGCTCGATCATCATCAGAATCTTTGGTTATGACAAAATTTTAGCTCTCAAGCCTCAAGCCATTAGGTACTGAGGGCCAAACTATGTAGGTCGGCAGTCCGGTAAGGATGGACCCCGATTGTTAATTGACACATCGCATGCTCCCACACAACACACTCAAAATTGGGAGGTGGTGGGGAGGAGGTGGTTTAAATTTTTATTTTCTAAGAATCTCTCCTGAACAAAGGCAGCTAATTTATGCTATCACGTGACCATAATTCAGGGGAGATAACTTTTGTTGACCAGCTGTTTGATGCTTGCGTTATTTCGGCCGCACCTACTCTAAGGCCTTGCACGCCGTTACGCAGATGTGAACCCAAAACATATTATCTGCAATAATATTCCTTTGGGTGTCTCACTGGTATGCTCATATGTTTATACATGTACATGGATGCAAGTGGAAGTCCAAGCTCGTTTGAGATGGGATAGAAGAACAATTGGGATTGGTGTAAAATGTTCATTATTTTTAAATGACGATGGCTAGCACATGGTACCAGCCGTACTTTTAATGACAGAATAAATGTCATGTTTTTCAATTGACTAAATGGCTAGTACATGGTACTAGCCGTACTGTTAATGACATGAGTTAGATTTTGTATAACTGCTCCAATCTAAAAGGTGGACATACACATCCGCCATAGTCATTGATGTAAACATGTCGCTAGACACATGTAACATCAATGACACGCCCACCCGTAGGACTTCCAATTACAACCAATAAACCGCATATAACTCCACAATCAGAAAGGCATGTAATATTGCCACACAACATGTATATTTAACACCAACACTTGCCTACCTTGACTAGTAGGACGATAACTAACATTGGCTATGAACCAACACGTTATCTGAGACCAAACGTCACCAGTGCACGTGCATGTAATTGCGCGACTGTCAGAACTACACTGTACACTCGAGCAACCACACCCACAATAGCTGGCTATTATCCACACATTACAACGTGACCTTCGTTCATTATATACATATAATTGGACATGGTTCTTCTCTCAGGCTGTTATCCATGCATTGCGTGACTTCGTACCTTATTTACATAATTTGGATATAGTTCTGTATCAGTGCATTAGCGCAACGATGAATGAATGCCAGTCTACACTGTGCATCCACACATCCCTGCCCAAAACCCACTGGCGATCAAACACCTCTTCCGTTCCATCATTTACCCGCGCAAGCGTGTGCACTCGCGCAAATGTCAGATACTAACTGTACACTCAGCGAATACACTCGCATACATTGGCCGTATACCGTATGCACGCAATGAGTGGACTTACAATACATTATTTACATAATTTCAACATTGTCCACATGACAACATGAAGCATCATATTGGTAATAGTGTAAAAACAGTAGTACACATAGGAAAATACATAATATCAGTCAATACTGTGTCAGTAGCACTATACCCTCACCATACACGGAGACCTTGAAGTATAAATGCAAAGAATTTGTGTTTCTTCCTTTAAAGAAACTTGGATTTTAGACTAAATTCTGCATTATTAAGGATGCATAATAATCGACAGGTATAACGTATTGACACACCAATGGGCATTGGAGAATTATGACATTTCTACTTCAAGTACTAATCTACAGCTGCAGTACTGGCAGCCGAATGTAGTTGTGTACTGCATCTTGAAGACCACCTGCCCATTTTCCGTATGGCTTCTTCTGAATGACCCTCAAAGTAGTGCGGCACTAGCCGCTCCAATCCTAAAACTATGAGGCTTGTAGCGTGTCGGATCTAAACCCAGAAACGACACCAAAAGTTTCATTGTTTCCAAGACGAACGAATATGTGACTGGCAAGCCGTTTTGAAATTGAAACAAGGGGCCAGATGCGTGTCGGAAACCTGGCGGTAAGCATACAAAGCTAAAACGGGACAGAACTGAGCTTGACGACATGAAAAATGCAGCACAACTGGCGATGACCCTTTCTTATGTTTGTAATGATGCAGTGTAATGTTTAAACCACAAAGTTTTCCATTTTCTGTCACAAACTGTGCATCCGCCACTTGCAGCACATGTGACGGATCTGATGACGTTTTCAGACACAATTCTCCCATTCTGAAGAATCCATTATATGCTAATAGAAAAATAGCGGGTAACAACACGCGATATTGCTGTGCAGTGATGGTTATAGGAATAGACTCCAACAGCTGCCGTAATATTTGTTTGGTAATTGGTAAGCGAGAATTACCTTTTAGTTTTGAAATCCCCCTCAAACACTTGCGCACTAAAAATGAGTCAACTGGGTCCGCAAATCCATGCAATTTATGTGTAAATGCTATGGCTGAAGCATGTGAAGCAATTGTGCTTGACGCATATCCAGATTGTAATAAGGAGGACAAATAGTTTACCAAATCAGCTGTGGAGACTGGCAGTTTTGGGTCGCGTTTCTGAGTATACCAATAATCACGAAACTGAAGCCAATATTTCAAGTATGACAATCGTGTTGATTTAGCCAAACTTGAGGCCAATACATGGACAGACGCGGCATTCAAACCCGTAAGAGCTCTGACGGAATCGGACACGGTATTTGATCCAGGCCCGGTGCACATTGTCTCGCTTTCTGAATTTGTATATAATACTGGTGTGTCAATCAGTAAGCATAGACACTTTTATTCTGATTGGTTTGCTGATTTTGCTTAATTTATGTCTTTTGCGGTCATGTTAGATGTCGTATTCAATCGTGGATTAAGCTACAAGAGGCATCAATGGGTAGGGGTGGGGGTATTATATTATCACTTATTACATTCTGAGCATATTTCCCTGATCAGTTGTTGTACCCTATATGATATCTGCCTCGCACTCATTGAACCTATATGTTAATTAGTGTTGATCCATAGTGGGATTAGATGTACTGGCACTGTGCAAAATATTAGGTTACACAGAATCCATATGAAAAAGACAAAGAGCAAAGAAATGCCAACATGCGTGGTTATGATATAAATTATAGCAAATAAACCATGGTGGAAGCCAACCTATAAAAATGCTATTTCAATAAAACAAGAGCTGTAGGAGAACAGCATAGCTCGACTACGAGGGTTGTCGATGTACACATAGATTGACTACGAGGGTTGTCGATGTACACATAGCCCGACTATGAGGGTTGTCGATGTACACATAGCTTGACTACGAGGGTTGTCGATGTACACATAGCTTGACAAACAAGGTGGCCGCGGCCTGCATAAAAACCTTAACCAAGGTTGACTAAAAACCTTAGCCAAGGGAAATTAAGTAAGTATTTCAAGGTTAAATGTAGGTCAATGTCAGATATAGGTCAGGGGTTATTGATGTACATCACTAGGAGATGAACTTTTCCAAGTATGGTTGCTGTAGGCCCAGGAGTATTCCATATACAAGCTTGACTAAAAATCTTAACCAAGGGGAAATAACTAAGTAATCCAAGGATAAAAGTAGGTCAAGGTCAAATATAAGTCAGGGATTATTGATGTACATCACTAGGAGATGAAGTTGTCCAGGTATGGTTGCTGTACGACCAGGAGTATTTCATATACAAGCTTGACTATAAACATTAACCAAGTTTGATTACAAACCTTAACCAAGTAGAAATAAGTAAATAATTCAAGGTTAAATGTAGGTGAAGGTAAAATATAGGTCAGGGGTTATTGATGTACATCCCTATGAAAAACATTTGTCCAATTATAGTGTCTGTATGCACAATAGTATTCCATCTACAAGCTTGACTAAAAACCTTAACCAAGGTTGACTAAAAACCTGAACCAAGGGGAATTGACTAAGTAATTCAAGCTTAAATGTAGGTCAAGGTCAAATATAGGTCAGGGGTTGTTGATGTACATGACTAGGAGATGAAGTTTTCCAAGTATGGTTGGCATAGGGCAAGGAGTATTCCATCTACAAACTTGACTAAAAACTTTAACCAAGGAGAATTAACTAAGTAATTCAAGAGGAAATGTAGGTCAAGGTCAAATATAGATCGGGGGTTATTGATGTACATCACTATGAGAAAAGTTTGTCCAAGTATGGTGTCTGTATGCACAATAGTATTCCATGTACAAGCTTGACTAAACAAGAGCTGTAGGAGAACAGCATAGCTCGACTACGATGGTTGTCGATGTACACATACCTTGACAAACAAGGTGGCCGCGACCTGCATAAAAACCTTAACCAAGGTTGATTAAAAACCATAACCAAGGGGAATTAACTAAGTAATTCAAGGTTAAATGTAGGTCAAGGTTAAATATAGGTGAGGGGTTGTTGATGTACATGACAAGGAGATGAAGTTGTCCAAGTATGGTTGGTGTAGGGCCAGGAGTATTCCATCTACAAGCTTGACTAAATAACTTAACCAAGGGGAATTAACTAAGTAATTCAAGAGGAAATGTAGGTGAAGGTCAAATATAGAGCAGGGGTTATTGATGTACATCCCTATGGGAAAAGGATGTCCAAGTATGGTGTCTGTATGCACACTAGTATTCCATGTATAAGCTTGACTAAAAACCTTAACCAAGGTTGACTAAAAACTTTAACCAAGGAGAATTAACTAAGTAATTCAAGAGGAAATGTAGGTCAATGTCAAATATAGGTCAGGGGTTATTGATGTACATCACTCTGAGAAAAGTTTGTCCAAGTTTGGTGTCTGTATGCACAATAGTATTCCATGTACAAGCTTGACTAAAAAACTTAACCAAGGTTCACTAAAAACCTTAACCAATGGGAATTAACTAAGTAATTCAATGTTAAATGTAGGTCACGGTCAAATATAGGTCAGGGTTTGTTGATGTACATCACTAGGAGATAAAGTTGTCCAAGTATAGTTGGTGTAGGGCCAGGAGTATTCCATCTACAAGCTTGAATAAAGAACTTAACCAAGGGGAATTAACTAAGTAATTCAAGAGGAAATGTAGGTGAAGGTCAAATATAGAGCAGGGGTTATTGATGTACATCCCTATGGGAAAAGGATGTCCAAGTATGGTGTCTGTTGTCACCACTATGGTGTCGTGCACACTAGTGTCCATGTACAAGCTTGACTAAAAAACCTTAACCAAGGTTGACTAAAAACTTTAACCAAGGAGAATTAACTAATGTAATTCAAGAGGAAATGTAGGTCAAGGTACAAATATAGATCAGGGGTTATTGATGTACATCAATATGAGAAAAGTTTGTCCAAGTTTGGTGTCTGTATGCACAATAGTATTCCATGTACAAGCTTGACTAAAAACCTTAACCAAGGTTGACTAAAAACTTTAACCAAGGGGAATTAACTAAGTAATTCAAGATTAAATGTAGGTCAAGGTCAAATATAGATCAGGAGTTATTGATGTACATCACTAGGCGATGAAGTTGTCCAAGTATGGTGTGTGTAGGGCCAGTAGTATTGCATATACAAGCTTGACTAAAAACCTTAACCAATGCGTGACGGCGACGCCGACGCCGACGCCGACGCCGACGCCGACGCCGGGGTGACAACATAAGCTCTAACTATTCTTCGAATAGTCCAGCTAAAAACTTAACCAAGGTTGACAAAAAACCGCAACCAAGGGGAATTAACTAAGTAATTCAAGGTTAAATGTAGGTCAAGGTCAAATATAGGTCAGGGGTTGTTGATGTACATCACTAGGAGATGAAGTTGTTCAAGTATGGTTGGTGTAGGGCCAGGAGTATTCCAGCTACAAGCTTGACTAAATAACTTAACCAAGGGGAATTAACTAAGTAATTTGAGAGGAAATGTAGGTGAAGATCAAATATAGATCAGGGGTTATTTTTGATGTACATCCCTATGAGAAAAAAAAGGTTTGTCCAAGTATGGTGTATGTATGCACACTAGTATTCCATGTACAGCTTGACTAAAAACCTTAACCAATGGGAATTAATTAACTAAGTAATTCAAGGGTTAAATGTAGGTCAAGGTCAAATATAGGTCAGGGGTTGTTGATGTACATCACTAGGAGATGAAGTTGTCCAAGTATGGTTGGTGTAGGGCCAGGAGTATTCCATCTACAAGCTAGACTAAAAACCTTAACCAAGGCGTGACGGTGACAACGACGCCGACGCCGACGCCGACCGACGCCGACGCCGACGCCGACGCCGACGCCGACCCGACGCCGATGCCGACGCCGTGGTGACAACATAAGCTCTAACTATTCTTCGAATAATCGAGCTAAAAACTTAAACAGGGTTGACTAAAAACCGCAACCAAGGGGAATTAACTAAGTAATTCAAGGTTAAATGTAGGTCAAGGTCAAATATAGGTCAGGGGTTGTTGATGTGCATCACTAGGAGATGAAGTTGTCCAAGTATGGTTGGTGTAGGGCCAGGAGTATTCCATCTACAAGCTTGGCTAAAAACCTTAACCGAGAAGAATTAAGTAAGTAATTCAAGAGGAAATGTAGGTGAAGGTCAAATATAGATCAGGGGTTATTGATGTACATCACTATGAGAAAAGGTTGTCCAAGTATGGTGTCTGTATGCACAATAGTATTTCATGTACATGCTTGACTAAAAACTTTAACCGAGGTTGACTAAAAACCTTAACCAAGGGGAATTAACAAAATAATTCAAGGTTAAATGTAGGTCAAGGTCAAATATAGGTCAGGGGTTGTTGATGTACATCACTAGGAGATGAAGTTGTCCAAGCATGCTTGGTGTAGGGCCAGGGTTATTCCATCTACAAGCTTGAATAAAAACCTTAACCAAGGGGAATTAACTAAGTAATTCAAGGTTAAATGTAGGTCAAGGTCAAATATTGGTCAGGGGTTGTTGACGTACATCACTAGGAGAGGAAGTGGTCCAAGTATGCTTGGTGTAGGGCCAGGATTATTACATCTACACGCTTGACTAAAAACCTTAACCAAGGGGAATTAACTAAGTAATTCAAGAGGAATGGTAGGTCAAGGTCAAATATAGATTAGGGGTTATTGATGTACATCCCTACGAGAAAAGGTTGTCCAAGTATGGTGTCTGTATGCACACTAGTATTCCATGTACAAGCTTGACTAAAAACCTTAACCAAGGTTGACTAAAAACCTTAACCAAGGGGAATTAAGTAAGTAATTGAAGGTTAAATGTAAGTCAAGGTCAAATATAGGTCAGGGGTTGTTGATGTACATTACTAGGAGATGAAGTTGTCCAAGTATGCTTGGTGTAGGGCCAGGATTATTCCATCTACAAGCTTGACTAAAAACCTTAACCAAGGGGAATTAACTAAGTAATTCAAGAGGAAATGTAGGTCAAGGCCAAATATAGATCAGGGGTTATTGATGTACATCTCTATGAGATAAGGTTGTCCAAGTATGGTGTCTGTATGCACACTAGTATTCCATGTACAAGCTTGACTAAAAACCTTAACCGAGGTTAACTAAAAACCTTAACCAATGGGAATTGACTAAGTAATTCAAGGTTAAATGTAGGTCAAGGTCAAATATAGGTCAGGGGTTGTTGATGTACATCACTAGGAGATTAAGTTGTCCAAGTAAGGTGGGTGTAGGGCCAGGAGTATTCCATATACAAGCTTGACTAAAAACCTTAACCAAAGGGAATTAACTAAGTAATTCAAGAGGAAATGTAGGTCAAGGTCAAATATAGATCAGGGGTTATTGATGTACCTCCCTATGAGAAAAGGTTGTCCAAGTATGGTGTATGTATGCACAATAGTATGTCATGTACAAGCTTGACTAAAAACCTTAACCAAGGTTGACTAAAAACTTTAACCAAGGGGAATTAACTAAGTAATACAGGAGGAAATGTAGGTCAAGGTCAAATATAGATCAGGGGTTATTGATGTACATCACTAGGAGATGAAGTTGTCCAAGTATGGTGGGTGTAGGGCCAGTAGTATTGCATATACAAGCTTGACTAAAAACCTTAACCAATGCGTGACGGTGATGCCGACGCGCCGACGCCGGCGCCGGCGCCGGCGCCGACGCCGACAACGGGGTGACAACATAAGCTCTAACTATTCTTCGAATAATCGAGCTAAAAAGGGCTCTGACATCAGCATACCTATGACAGCTATCAGGCAATTAAATAGTTGTATTATACACATCGTTATTATGGTCCATACATCTTTATTTATCAGTAAACATAGAAAATGCATGTACATTCGGGTGTATTTTGGTGTATTTGATTGGTTTTGGTGAATCTTGCCACGAGAATTACCGTGCACAAATTTGTGTTGACACCTAAAAAGTGGCGGTAGACAGCATGAGACAGGATGATTTTACAGTTGGTTTACAAAAATGGGAATATAAGGATAACCAATGTCAAAGTATGTATACTTTCATGTGTATTATTATAGGAATGAATGGCCTTTTTGTGGAATTTATCGGGGTATAAACTTGGAAGAGTCGCGGGAATACTGGACGAAGGCCGGAAGGCCTCGTCCAGTATTCCCGCGACTTTTCCAAGTTTATATCCCCGATGAATTCAACAAAAATGCCATTCATTCCTTATAATTCCAGCATTTGAAATAAATTCATCAAGAAAATGTGTTTATTTTTCGTTTTCCTAAGAATTATTTTAACTGCGCCTCACGGTTACGGAAAGTAGTTCGTATTGGAGTTTACTGGGATATAAATTTTGGACGGAGACTTACAACGGACCAATCAAATGTTAGGGAATTGTGTAAATATTTGTGTGCTGGAATTATTGGCCTATGAATATTTTTAACATGAATGAAGTGTTAACACTTTCACCCCGAAGTAACTGGAATGAACTTTGATATCCTAATTTTGCAACCAATCCAATCGTCACAAAATGATTTTCAGACTATTCCATTTTTTGAAAAGGGGGTGTTTTGTTCTCATAAATAAGAAAATGATTTGCAAAAAGTGCAGATCCTGATAGACGGCTCCTCACGAGCTGGCTCATCTGGATCTACACTCTGCTCATACCACTATACAGGCATGTGATGTTGAAAGGGTTAAACTTCTCACTCATCAGAATGTGTAGCAAAACGCCAGGACATATTAGGATGTTATTGTGGCGAAATTGTACACAGTAAACGTCTCAGCTCTGTCGGATACAGAAAATATACATGCCAGATGAAATAGTAAAAGACATCCGTAGAGCTGATATTATCTAAGCTAAAACAGACAGTGCCATCGGCGATACATAACTGAAACCCATCAAATTTGCCCACACACGGATGCAAATAATGTCCGGTTTCGAGAGGTTCCACTGTACTATGTTCATGCTACAGTGTCGGGTAGACTGTGTTCAGGCGTGAGATGGCTTGCATGTATAATGTATTGTAACGTGTACGCTGTACTAGTGACACGCAATGTCACATGCACAAGAACATGTAAGTGTGTAGCTTAGATACTCTAATGTAGAGCTTAGAGTATCTAAGCTGTGTATGTTCTTGATCTGGATCGCATAGCACTCAAACAAGCCTTGGAATGGCGATATCTCTAGTTTACTATAGGAATGAATGGCCTTTTTGTGGAATGTATCGGTGTCATCCCGATTCTCCCACTTTTATGAAAACAGGTAAAAACCAAAGTGGGAGAAAGGGGATTTTGGTGCAGTGTTATCATAGCATCGGGTCACATTTTTCGTATGTTCTGTTTGAACTTGGAAATCATATAGGCCAATATACATGTTGCTGTTGTTATTTTTTATTATGACAATTTAAGGACACTGAACTGATATGGTAATTGTCTGATGTTTTTATTTCTTACAGATTGTTGTATTCTACGAATATGTAATAAAACATGCAATAATAGTAAGTTTTTTCTTACAGTTTGTTTTATTCTACAAATATGTAATTTGTAGAAAAAGGAAATTTAATAGGTATTTTTTATTTCTTACATATTGTGTTGGTTTAATCTACAAAGATGTAATTTGTAGAAAAAAAGCAATTTAATCTGTATTTTTTCCTAATAAAACATGCAAATTGTGTTATCAATTAAAAAAACAACATTATTACACAAATGTGCATGCATAGAATATGCGGAACTTGATGATACACTGATGTCTATATGTGCAGCAGCTGCGATGCAGCGTCCGCATACTCCATCGTCGTCATTTCTCCGTTCTCCAGTCGCTGCTTCAGAACACTAAGACTATTGTCAATCAATCTGTACCTTCGGCGCTTCACAGGACGAACCCCTCCCGCTTCGTACTGGAGCATCCGCACATAAGATGCTGCCTCAATTTGCTGCAACACCTGGATGATGCTGAATATATTGGGGTGCGCGTGGTGAACAGCCTTCTTCAACTTGCTGTGCCAGCCTTCCAGATGGTTCGTTGTCCTGGGTCCCTCGGTGCGAAGTGGTTCCACACGGTCCTGTCTCCCTGAATCCACTACTCCGTGACGTAGTCGGTGAAGGAAGTGACGTCCACCGGAAGTTCATATTCGCCGACGTCTTCCAAAGTCTCGAACCACACGTCTTCCACGTCCTCTTCCGGCACCAGTGGTAGAACGGACGCCCGTCTCACAAGTCGGTGAACAATGTCATTGTCCTTGTACATGGTGCTTAGTCTGAGAGCCTGAACCTTCCGCCAAATACACTGCGTATAGTGAAAGAAGCATGCCTTCACACGCGTGTCCGGGAACACACGAAGAACTGCATTTCGTGACGCCATCTCATGGTCGAGAAACACATGGTCTGGTTGGAGATGTAAGCCGTATCCCTCACATTTCTGTCGCAACTGACGGAATAATGATTCGTAGACGTCTGTGGATTTACCCGGTAAGAATGCGAACACAAGTGGGTACATTTCACCGCTAATAAATCCATGAAGTGTGAACAGCTGATGAAAAAATGTGGGGCACGTGTAGAATGTTCCATCTCCGAATATAACACTGGCTCTACACAGATGCTGAAGGCACACCCTGGTCGCAAAACACAAGCATTCTGCGATCGTTCCCGACGTCGATCTGCAGGAATGGTTCCCCGGATGTGGTCCGAGTCCACTCTCCCTCTAATTCGATGTCAGTGGCGGATGACGGTAGAGTCGGACGTAGCTTGTTTCTCTCTCTGTATAGTGACGACTTCCTGTGGTACGTTGGAATCATTCCGGCCATTTGTTCCATATCGTCATCCCATTCCTTACCACGGATGCTGGCAATTTCTTCCTCGTAGACGGACGGAATTGGTGTCAGTTCTTCACGCAGGCGTTTGCGGATGTTCTCCATAAGCGTCCTCACGTCAAGGCCGGTGTGATCAGCCGGGTGAGTGTGGTTGTCCGTGTTTCTGGTGAGTATGTCGGTCATGGTCGTGGCCTTCGCGCTACACCCGGATTCAGCGCACGTCCAGTAAATACGGTCCTGCCGACGATTTTTGATCTATAAAATAAATATAGAAAAATATAAATATTACAGTAATTGCGAGTGTTTGTACATGTACAGTGAAACATGACAGACTTCAAAAAGTGTAGTTCCAACGAAATGGTAGCTATTTGATAATGGACGGACAGTCGGACATACAGACAATTAGCTTCTTATGATTGCTTTTGTTATATGTGAGAGAGAGAGAGAGAGAGGGGGGCATACAGACAGACAGTCAGAAAGACAGACAGACAGAAAGAAAATAGTGAGACCATATTATATATACATACCATGAACCTGTAACCACCAACAACAAGACTTTGGCCACCCTGCTTGTTGCGGACAAACTGGATTTCAACTTGTGCATTCGCCATAACATTCAGTCAATGTGTAGTAAATTATTTCTTCTTCTTATATTTAAGGGTGGGAAATGGCTCGAAGACCTTCCATACCCGGGCATGTGCCCGTAAATGATCAGGTCAATGGCCGTTGGCCCATTTGTTTCCGAATTTACTAATATATGCGATACAGTCGAAATATGTGCATTAAATGAAGGAGACGATGAGGCGGTGAGTTTAACCTAATTAGTTCATTCGCCTATTGCACAATGCCGATATGTCAGACCGTGAAGAGGGCCGAGTGTGCGTGCACATGATATATGGATACTCAGCCGTTACATAGTTATATTACCTGCTAATGCTATTAGAGGGTTGGACGAGGCAAGACAGACTAAGCAGAGACGGATCCACGTGATATGGTCAAATCCAACGACCACAGAGGAGCAATAGCGCAGGCCGAGCCGGAGCCGAGCCACCGACCCACCCACAGCAGACCGGGACACCGCAGCCAGTGGCAACCGGAGGCTCCGCACCGCAACTGCCACCCGCAGCGACGAGGACACAGGCAAGCCATGCCCAAGTCACCCACAAGGCCGCCACTGGCAACACCCAGGCAGCTCATTCCGCCACAGATTCCAAGGCGCATATAGCATGACACTGCCCAGTATGCAACACAGAGGAAACGACCCGATGTCGGGTCCACAGAGGCCTAGGCCACCTCCCACTGAGTGGGTGGTAGCACGAGCGAGGCCTTGTCCCCGAGGAGGGGGGACTAAGTTTGTTTTATTTGGTTCTGATCTTCTCTTTGTTGGTGTCGTAGGCGTCTGGCTACACCGCGATGACCGCATCTGGTTTGTGTTTGAGTGAGACTGTGTGCATGAAATCACAGATGCCCTTATCTGGATTGTGTATGTATAAGTTGTGGGTGCGTGCCTATCTAAGTGTGTCTGTCAGGGTTATGTCCAATGTCATATTGACTTGGCTCATCTACTGCCCTAAGGGCGAAATAGCTGGTCCCCATAGGGCCAGCTTCTGTTGATTGACTATATGGACAATATGATGAGACCATTATGCCCGGCTTGACCACTAACTGCACAGAAACAGTTCGGCGCTTTGAGGTATATTGATGCAGGCAGAAATCCTCCGTTCTTGTGCTTCTGTCTTCTAGCGTCGTGTCTGTATGGAGTGGATCCACCGGTTATTTGTGACACCCGTGTTCACCAAGCAATCCAGGCTTTCAATCAGCGGGAGCAGCTTCTGTCTTCTATGACTTCATATGTTGACTTGGTCGCCTTAGTGGTTTTACCGGACACAATGGGTGTGTGAGTTTATATTTGTTTATGTTATGCATATTCTTTACTACACTACACTACACGCTGCTGTGCGGAGTATTGTGTACATGTATAATGCCTATGCGTGTAAGGGACCGTCCGTATTGGGCGGAAGTAAGCTATTATTGCGTGCTTGGATGTAGTAAAAATTACAAAAAACTGTCACCCTGCCATTCGGGACGAGACACACGTAAGGGAGCAATGAGCCGCCCCCGTGTCTTGCGCGGTCTATCATAGGATGGACTGAGTGGATTTGTGGGTGACATGAGTGTATTACGTCCGCAGATTCTGAACTCACTGGACGCTTGCCTGGGATGGACCAGACCAGTTGTGACCTAGTGAGAGTCGTTGATATTTGTCTACTTACTTAGACAAGTATCGGTGTACCTGGATGGGGTCCTCTCGGTGTCGCTTCGTTGGTGACGCATTGGTGCTACAACGAATCTTGGGAGAAGAACATGTATGGTTATTCAGCATCAATTGTATGGTCCCTATCTGTTTCGTGTATTGGAGATGTGACTCCTGGTTATGCTATACATTTTTGCATATGTACATATCATGGACATGTATACATATGTGTATTATGATTACTCCTCGGCGACAGTGTGGACCTAGACCGTATGTGTTTTAATGTGTTTTGTATTGATGTATTATAGGCCAATTTTTAAAATTAAAACACATTACAGTTAAAATACAAGTTTATATTAGAGCGCACTTGTTTCAGACTTACTACCCACCCATCGACCAGACCGCTATGCAGTTATTTGGATTGTGACGTATTCGGGTAGAGGCTAGGTTCAACCAATGGCATTGCTCACTCGAGTACAGTGCTATTTTCGAATAATGTGTGTGCCTTGGGTAATTGCTTTTTTTCTTTGTATATTATTACTGTTTCTAACGGCTGATATCGCAGGGGTTCGGGGCGACTTTACGGTTCCCGACAACGATATCCCCACGACACACCACCGTCCCGGAGCTTCGCAGAGACCGAACGAAGCCGTGGCATTTCATACACGGATCGATGTCAATCTCTGCGGGTCCAGTATATTTTGTTATCAGACGGTGCAAGCTCTATATATGTACATGGATATATATACAAGTACGTCTATGCATATATGTAAAATCCCACCACTCACCCTATTGTTGCAGTTTGATTAAAATACCAGAAGTAGTCTGGCTTGAGTGGTTAGAAGGCAGGCCAACAATAATGCGTGCAAGAAGAGTCCGTCCGTCACCGACTAAACAGGCTTCGTCAGTGAAGCGAGTTCCACCGGTACCAGACCAATTGTTGACTTCCTTCCTCTTTCCACTCATTATCCTTACCACTACTACTAAATATAATCTACTAAGTCTAGTCTAACATAGTACATAATAGCATATCGGGTATTGTGGTGGGTAGAATTCCGTACACTCGTTGGGTGGGATTACTTGTATGTTAATTTTGGATTATGTGTAGCCCACACGAGCCTGTACATATCGTCTCGTTAATTTCCCAGTACTAATCCTCGATAAGGCAGTCCGTACGCAAGAGACTTTCCTGGGCCAGTTCCGATCGAGTACATACCCATTGGGTGGGATTACTTGTATGTTAGTTTTAGCTATGGTTATGCTAGAATGGCCTTCGCAGCCGCAAGCGGACGGGATTCCCAAGTGGCGGCCAGCCATACGCTGACACCGCCCCCGCGGCCCCGTCCCCCATACGGTCCGTTCGGGAGTTAATACAGTGTCCACCCAGGGGGCGGCAGCTCGCAGGATATCGTTAAAATGATCTAGGGTTTGCTATTTGTTTGACGCCAGCCGTCAGTCAAAGGCATTGGCGTTCGGAGCTACCCGATTCAGTTGTGCTAACCACTCGTCCGACCGGGCACCATATTAACTGTTTGAGTTTGATGGGTCTGTATGATTAATGATTGTAATAGTTGGTTGTTTGGGTTGATTGCCTCGTGATAAATGATAACCGCCAGGTACTACCATTATGGAAGAAATGGTATAGGTGCAGTTATATTGTACTTATTTGATTGCATCGCATATCGTGACATTATTTTACTTTCCTTGTTGCAAGTCAACTCGCTATTGTTATGAGACCAGTGGCACCAGTGAGAATTGTTGTAGCATTGGATGCAGGCAGCACCCGGCTGCCACCATTGATCAAATATTAATTCTAGTAGTATTATTAGGTGCGAGCATCTAGCAGGCAGACGAGCAGCATAGTATGCAACAGTCCTCTCGTTGCCGGAGAAACATGTATCCCCGACACAAGTGATGTTGCTCGTCATTCGACTATTCACTCTAGAATGAGTAACACCTCCCGGCCGAGTGTACGAACGTCTATTGACATGTTTAAAGATTATATTAGATTGGTAAATCCTGAAAATAATTTACAGCAATATTCAGATATGGGATGGAGACAATGGGGCCCAGTGTCACGGACGTAACTTAGCTCGGCCACTCCATCGGGTTTTTAATAATGTGTTTCCATCCACGATACCGGCATATAACTGTTTGCATGAGTTGTATAAAAAAAAATATTAAAATAAAATCATTATTTTTGACATCTTTTAATTTTAGTGGAGCAACGGTGTCATGTTTATATTTTATTCCAGTAACCTGTCACCTTAATGTATTTTAGTACAGCTAAGTGTATTTCATTTTCGCATTCTTTAGGGGGGAATATTAAATTATATGGAGATGATATAACATTATTTTTTAAGCAGACAGCGGCTAGATCTTCTCTTGCTAATTCATGCGCTGGGCAGAAGAAGAAATAGTGGTCCAGTTCTTCTATTTCATCTTCGTCGCACTGACCACAATTCAAATCTACATCAATATCGCTGCCCTGTGGATGAAGATTTGCCTTTATACCGTTTCTACCTAGTCCGAGTCGTGTTATTATTTTATCTGACATTCTATCCTTGCTGTATTGTTTACATTTATTTGGTATAGTAGGCACCATGACTTGAAATGTGTGCCCGCCATAGTAATGTTTATGAATGTTATCCCATCGTTTTTGCCATTTTGATTTTATTTTTTGTTTAATGACTGAATATAATTCTCTGTCTTAGTAAATGATAAATATACATGTTTTATATATGTTCTTCAGAATTATTCTTAAACATTAAATTAATTATCAAATTATCAGTTTTAACAGGTCATTGGTAAACTTTCTTTAATCATTTATTACTCAATTCGATTGGCTGTATGATTAGCCAATCATTATTAAATGGTGTTAAATCATTTAATACTTCATAGGATTTATGAATGATCAAATTCAACTCATTTTAATTCCTGTTAATAAGGTAACATTGGCCTAACATTAATTAACAGGTCAAATCAGTGACCGTATATTGATACTGACTATAGCCCCAAATCGAGAATGGTCATTTACCTGTAAAAATGTAAAGTGGGAGAATCGGGACATCTGGTCATCAAAAAGTGGGAGAATCGGGATTAAACCAATTTATCGGGGTATAAACTTGGAAAAGTCGCAGGAATACTGGACGAAGGCCGGAAGGCTTCGTCCAATATTCCCGCGACTTTTCCAAGTTTATATCCTTTCCCAAGTTTATATCCCGATAAATTCCACAAAAAGGCCATTCATTCCTTATAATTCCAGCATTTGAAAAATGTGTTTATTTTCCGTTTTCTTAAAAATTATTTTAACTGCGCCTCACGGTTACGGAAAGCAGTTCGGCGCGGGAGTTTACTGGGATATAAATTTTGGACAGAGACTTATTGTGTAAATATTTTTGTGCTGGAATTATAGTGGAACATATCTATACCGGACACTCTGGGGTGTCCGGTATAGAGAGGTCACAACGTATACCTACATGTGATATGAAGACGTGTATCACATGAAAACGGCTGTACTAACCTCTGTACATCAGGCTATAATGGTTGCGCGGTCAGACTGCTCCCTCCTGTGAAATATGTGGCTGTGACTAGAGAAATGGGGATTCTCGGATTTGTGACCGAGATTTGTGCGGAGCTCCAGATAAAAAAGCACAGGCTGATCTGGATCTACACTGGTTGCACAAAACCCATGAGCCCTATTTCTCCAGTCACATCTGCCACATGTGATCCCACAAATAGTACACATATCGTACATGTGGTGTATAGACCCGCGATATGATACATGCACTTCGACTAACACGATGTACACAGACGGCGGCCACGGACCGACACCGATTTTGCACATGCAGCTACAATAAAAGTGGGAAAATACAACGGGGCACTTTACGGTGCCCCGCAGTTGACGTAGAATTCTTTTTTTTATTAATTCGTTCCCACAAAATAACATTTCATTCCCTCAATTTAACAATTCGTTCCCACGAATTAACAATTCGTTCCCTGAATTTAACAATTCGTTCCCACGAAATAACATTTCGTTCCTAAATTTAACACAATTCGTTCCCACGAAATAACATTTCGTTCCCACGGGAACGAATTTTTAATTCGTGGGAACGAATTGATATCGTGGGAACGAATTGTTGACTTCGAGGGAACGAATTGTTAAATTAACGGAACGAATTGTCATTTCGTGGGAACCAATTGTTAATTCGAGGGAACGAATTGTTATCATATCGTGGGAACGAATTGTTATATCGAGGGAACGAATTGTTAAACGGGGCACTTTGACAAATTCACATATATGGGGCTATGCTTCGAGCAATGGGCTTTCTGTGATGTATGACCATCCTAAGTGACGTCAGCATGGACAACCGGGTCAGCCTCATTCTGAATTTGTGTGAAGATCAATTATTGATACAGTGTTGGAACCTTTCTCCTCTACAAGGTAAATTTTAGCTTTAACTTTCGGACCTATCTGGTCCAGATTTAGCCGTACGTCGGCTTTGAGCCTTGGTGGCATCTATCTTGACCGTTGGTCGGTCTGCCGTTGGTCGGCGCCAAGCCTAGGTGGCTTTTTCATGGCAACGGTGCCGCGGTTTGTTCTTTGTTTAATATACGGGCGGAATATTTGGTTAATTGTGATTTCATATCCGTAATAACTGCTAAATGCCATGGTTTACTTAACTTTAACGGTGATTGCATATTTGCTATTGGTTGCAAATATTGCTGGGGTAATATAAAGTCGGGTTACATATTGCAGATGCCACCTATTGTGCTGAAAAGACGCCATTCGCTACGTGGCAAGAACATATTGCCGGTGATATAACGCCTTAGAGGTCACCAAGGGGAGCTTGTGTCTCCTGCTAGGATGAAATCGTCGACGGCCACCGGGACGTTGAGTCCGACAGATGTTAAGCGCCATTTCCTGGATCTCACGGGTGAATAGTGTATATAGATTCTGGAGATGGCCGGACGCGAACCGTCCACCGAGAGTTTGCAGCTGGCGCTGCATTTTGCAATTGTGGTGGCGAACGACATTGGCCGACCAGCCGGCCAGACGTTGGCGCCTCCTGTCGCAAGTACATCGGTATGTATCTAACTTTGTAAATGTCATTATTTCGTGTACGCATGTTTCCTCGTGGCGACATGAGATATACTTATGTTGTGATATGTGTACTAATGCCCTATTTTGACTGGTTATGATCTATTTAATATCTGCTATTTTTGATTATTTCCCTGATTGGATTAATATTCCTGGAGCCGAGAAACAAGGTCACTGTCTGACCGCATTATACAGTACACTGGTGTGCGGGTGCGTGGTTATGGTATAACGTTATCTCGCAGCCGTATAGTTAATTATTAGAGTTGTATGCCCAGTTGTTACGTATATAATTGTTATAAATATATTGAATATGTTTCTGAATGGACGCTCGTCCACACGATTTGAACTTTTGACGCCGATGTATATTATGTTATTTATTCATGATGTTTTAATTCGAACCCGTGGTGGACGGAATGACAGTGCAACTTTTATGAGCGTATGTACATGTTTCCTGCTTATGACGCATGTATATGTATTCACAGGCGGCGCGGACTGACTCGGGTTCTGACACGGACTCAGACGATGAGGTGGTAGAGCCGACGCCCATAAAGAAAAAGAAACGTCACTCCGATGTCAGGAATTCCCCGGTTCAAGAGTTAAAAGACAAGATGAGAGCACTGGCTCTACAGTCGCTGCCTTGCGAATCATTGATCCTCATGACCTTGGATGAATTATCTAGGACATCACGAAAATGCGAGCACATGGAAGCAGATTCCTTCGATGAGCTGTATAGACAGGCGTCGAAAAACCAGGGGAAAATTAACATGACAACATTGATTTTGAATGTCCTGTCGGGCAACGCGTCTAGTGTCGTTACAAAGGCACTTTCAAAATGTCTACAGGAAAAGTCACTTGATGATAAGATCGATACCGCATGTAAAGCACTACCCGCACAGAAACAGGATATGCCTACACAATCGTCTCCTCTTGCCAACGTATATTCGCAATTCCCCAGTATGCAACAACATAATGGGTCGCAACCATTCTATCCCTTTTCTGCCCCATATAATCCTGGTTATTTCCGTCCACGTGATACTGCTGGTTCCATGTACCCGCGACCTTTGCGGACGAAGGGACCGTGTCACTTTTGTGACGTCATGGGCCACCAAGTGAAGGATTGCGAAAAACTAAAGGCCATGAAACGTGCACAGCATAACTCGTGAGCATGTGTGTGCAGTGATGGCAGGTCCGGTTATGCGATCGACATCGAGCAAAATTATACTTTTTATCACGCTTATGGCTTAGATGTTATTCTGAATCTCATATACATGTGATTGGCGTGGCACATCCTATTACACTGTATTACTTCTCGTTTTGTATACTTTGTGACCTTATAATCTCATATATATGTACGTGGTTAGATAGTTGTGTCCTTCGCGTTGCGTTCGGTTCCAGATACATATTTCACATTCATTCTTTCCCATATGTCCGGAGATACTAATCTCTAGTGGAAGTTTTCGTTCACGTGGGCTGTGGGTCTGTCCTCATGTAGGCACACGGGATGTGTTTGTCGAATGGTTACTTTTACGGTTGTTCTGTTTACACAGGTTTCCATCTGCGGAGCTGCTACATTTATTCACGTTCCCGAATGGGAAACAGATTTAGGTTTTGATCCTTTCTCCGCGTTGGCCACCATTCGACAATCACCGTCCTGTGTCACTCTCGAGGGGGACAGCCCTATCAGGCCTGCAGTCCACGTTACGGCAGAGGACGTATTGCGTGATAATTGTGACTTTGACGCAAGTACACTGCCATTGCGGGACCCATCGTCATTTGTGTCGGGCCAGTTACATGCCAATGAATCTGAATGGCAATATATATTTTCCAAATCAGGGGCGTCCAATATCGCCATGGTCTCGGGTTGGATACATAATGGTGTCGAATCGAATGATTTCTTTAGACCATTTCGGGGCAACTTTAAGGGAAGGAATTATAATTCTGATATACCACATAGACAGTATTACCCCAATGCAACGATTTGTAAATCATTTCCTGACTTTATTATGTCTGAGCTATCTGAACGGGTTAACAATGGCTCTTTGCGAGTTTGTGGAAAAGTAGGGGAGTGTGAGTTACCGAAAGTGATTATGCCATTAACGATAGAGCCCTCGAAGCCACGATTGGTGCATGATGAAAGGTGTCTGAACTTGTGGATCAAAGACTGTCCATTTCAATTGGACACATTGAAATGCCCCTACTGACACATCTCCAGCAACAATCAGTGACACAATGTACATTTGTCGCCCCGGTCCTAGAACCGTTACCGGTTTGGTATCCTGTCCTTTGCTCATTTTGTGTTTCTACACGCCTCTTGGGTCAGAAGGGTCAACTGGGGGTCTTAAAAATCCCCAGTAAACGTGGTTTTATACGCGACAAAATTGGTCTGAAATGGGAATTAAGGGCTTACCGGTTGCGTTTCAGTGCCCCGAACATATGGTCTGCGACATCAACCTGGCGTTCATTGACGACAGGCTACAGTATATAGACCAAGGGGTGGCACAGTCTGCTACCGTTAGACGCCAGAATAGTTTAGAGACTAGATTCAGTACTTCTTACTCGCTTTACCCGACCGACCATCTGTTGCTAATATTGGTCCAAATGATGTTCGTCGCTTTCTGGCTTGGAATGATAATTCTGGGAAGTCGCAAGTGCATAGCCATGACTGCATACATATTGGTTCAAAAACACCACAGTATTGTGCCTGCCCGACACGTTTAGCTGCAAGGTCACTGGTGAACGTAGTGCAAGGTCTTGCCAAATTGTTTACGACGTCAGGTAGGGGCATAGCATGGAATGTGCACAATCATTCTGGTAATCCAGCATTGTCTCCCCTGGTGCAACAATATGTAAAGTTTGTAAAGGAAGAACAGGCGAAAGCTAGGGTTATTCCAAAACAAGCCAAACCGATTTTCGCGAGCAAACTTATGTCCATTTCATCACACATACGTGATGAGTTGCAAAACACTCACGTGTCGTTGCGCGAACGTTATGTACTGGCCCGTGATCAGGCCTTTTTCAAGCTACAATTTTTTGCCGGCGACCGTGCGTCAGACCTATGCAGCGTTCTTACGCAAGAGGTCAAACAGTTGCCTGACGGGTCAGGGTATGTATTTTATCACGCATACGGTAAAAATATTCGTGGCGGTTCTACGAAGCATAATACTTTCGTAGTCAAGCGATGCTGTGATCAGCCGTTAGTGTGCCCCATTGCAGCGCTGGAAACGTATTATGCACATGCAAAGATGTGGAACATTCACCTCCTAACTGGTTATCTATTCCGACCGGTTACTGAAGCGGGGATCGTGCTAGATTGTCCTTTGTCATATAACGCCGTATACGAGCGGTTGAAATGCTACCTTCGCAGGTTGCAAATTGATGATGGTGAGACCCCTCAGTCTTCGCGCCGGCTGTGCCATTACATTGGTGTTATCTGGCTCAGCCCAGACACCCAGCGATATTATGAAACATGTTGGCTGGTTCACTGAAAACTCGGCTGAATATTATTGCCGCGTACTAGCCTCCATGACGCTGCTGTCGTCGCCAAGAGGTTTTCTAACAACATTGCAGACAGTTGTTATATTGAACACTTCTTTCAACGGCATTCCGATTTCTCTAATCTCACCAACCCATTCTCCCCATGACAGGGTTTCATTCTATCTACTGATTGCCTGGCAATATGCATGCATCTGATGGCTCAATGGTGTCACCAGTCGAGGAACCTTGTTAGTGATGGTGCTCTGTGTGTTGTGGCTTTTTGGCCCTGGTACCCGTTTGTAGTTTTAGCATTTGTTGCTTTGTGCATGTGAGTTTCATGTTTGCTGTATGTTATACTCATGCATTGCATATTGCAATACTGTGTTGGAGACCTTGAGGTGCATGACTTGTACATGTGCGACATCATGTAGCTCAACATACGTGGAGATTGATCTATGACGTCATCGGATTCTGCTGTTTTACGAGTCCTAATGCTACATCAGTACGTGTGAAGGACTATCTTTTTGCGGGCTTTCGCAGCCGATGTATTTGGTCCCATGTACTTCTTCGTCTACGTGTAGCTGCACGTCGACGTCAGCGTGCGGGTCAGCATCCCAAGGTCTCTATTATAACATGCTTTATGCGGACGGTCGCTATGTATATGTGTTAATTTTCTCTGTATACTATATGCTATTCATGCTAAAAACTGTTTCCAGTCTGTTGCCGAATGTGGACTGCTATTGTT
Source organism: Conchocele bisecta (assembly GCA_029237695.1). Classification (NCBI taxonomy): domain Eukaryota; kingdom Metazoa; phylum Mollusca; class Bivalvia; order Lucinida; family Thyasiridae; genus Conchocele; species Conchocele bisecta. The sequence goes on along the minus strand of CM055269.1, from coordinate 71,183,224 downwards.
GCGCTATTTCATTAGGACATACCCTGCAAAATAAACATTACAACTGGGGTGAAGTCGAGTATATTGCGTGCGACTTCGTTCCTAGTACATTCAACTGCTACTTGTAATAATACGCGTATATAACCATATATAGACATTAAAATGCAGGTTCGCCGTCACACCGTAAACATACAATACGCTAATTGTATATGTTTTACGTTGTACTAAAGTAAGCACTGTCATGACTATCCAGTATGCTAACGGTTGCGTTATCTACAATGATAATGGCGGATACCATACAGTAACATGGTCTCTCACTGTTAAATGTATTATTGCTTCGACTGTGCAACGAATACATCGTCACCTTGCTTCTGCGGTCACCGCATTTGTGTAATTGTGTACTTATATTCTTCTTTCCACCGCTTGTCCATAGTCTTAGTAATATGTATGTAACCACTGTATATCATGCATATATACGAGTACACATACCTTTGTATCACAGAACGCATTCTACACTACATTGCGTGTATTTATGACTTTGTTTGTTTATCTTTATTTGTCCCATTAAGTGAGTATTGGGAGAACTTAAGAATAAGAGAGGATAAGAACATACAGAGTATTGGAAGAGATTAGGGGAAAAACACGTTGTTGTAATATATGGACACTGTCCACATACAATTTGAAACTGGGTAGAGGACATCTCATGAGTATCTGTATGTATTTGCTCCACATCGGCCATTTCCTCTTCAACCAAGTACTCAATAGGATGATCTGAGTGTACCAGATAGACGTCAATGAGTATGAGTTAACATCCTAAGTGACGTCAGCATGGAAAACCCGGTCAGCCTCATTCTGAATTTGTGTGAAGATCCAAATGAAGGATGGGGCTTTTGACAATATATAAACTTCATCGACCCATACCAGAAACCGAATAATACACTTACTTGCCCACCCACCTGCCACATAATGTGGGGTTATCTATGGTGCGTACCTCTGCTTACTCCACTCTACCATTTCCTCTTCAACCCAGTACTCAATAGGATGAGCTTAGTGTACCAGATAGACGTCAATGAGGATGAGTTAACAGTAGAGCTTGATCAAATAGCACAGTCATGTAGCCTGATAGCGAAATATTTCTTGCTAAAAGCATGACGGGTGTTTCATTGATAGAGTGGCGAACAGTGTAGAACCTGATCTGACTGTGCAGATGCACAGGCTGATTTGGCTCTACACTAGTTGCAAAATCCATAAGCCCCATTTCTCGAGTCACAGCCACATATCACTAACGAACAATACAAGATGTTATCTACATGTACCAATGTAGTGTCCTAACTTCGGTGTAGCCATTGGAATACCGGTAGAGGCTTCAGTCATGTCACAAACATGAATGCATGTACCTCAGTATATCTGTGTCCAGATCAACCAACACATGTGGACAGTCTAAACCTGCTGCGCGCCTGGCCTGATGCACACCGCCACACCAATACATTCGAGAATATGTATGTCTTTGCAACCAGTGTAGAACCAACTCAGACTGCGCATCCGCAGAACCATATCAGGTGCTACGCTGTTTGTCCCATCATAATCTGCCACGGACTATAATATCCCGATCAATTACAGACATGGTACCGTGCATTTACAAACATGTATGTGGCCCAGACTGGAGAAAGGGGCTCATGGGATGTGTGGCCAGTGTAGATCCTGATCAAATAACGCACTCCTGAACTAGTTCCGAGTTTACATTGCATTGCATTACAATAGTGCAACACTTTTGCCGATAAAGCGATAGACGTGGAGCTATGATATATATAGCTTGCTGGTGTTTCATTGATGGAAAGGCGAGTAGTGGAGATCCTGATCAGATTATGCGGATGCAAAGGCTGGTCTGGATCTACACTGGTCTTAAACACCAATAAGCCCCAATTCGCCAGTCACAGTCACATGTACAGATCGTGATAAAAGTATTGTTACCCGTACTCAATCATTTGAAACATATGTTTGCATACACCCAGTGTATCTATATTTATAGCATATACAAGGTTAAATAATAGAATAAAATATACATACATATACACATTACACCATACTTCCAATGAATTAATAACCTGTGAGCTGGAAAATATACAAGAATTCTGCCACGGGAGCGGTGCCATAACAGGACCATGGGCATGTGCTAAAATAAGCATCACAAAACCCTTCAGAGAGGAATATTTTATATAAAATATGGCTAAGTGTTTCCACAACCATGTGGAGGTCAAAAAGGTCAAGGTCATGTTAATGGCCGTATGAATGTGTTTCAAATGCTTACATGTATCAAGAGTCCAAATATTGAAGCAATCCATCAAGATATATTAATGTTATACGATGATGAAGAAATTTGTACAATCTTTTTGACACAAAACATGGCTAAGTGTTTCCGCAAAAATATGAAGGTAAAAAACATCAAGGTCATGTTAATGGTAGCATGTGTGTGTTCCAAATGCTCACACATATCAAGTGTCCAAATATTGAAGCAATTCGTCAAGTAATATTAAAGTTATATCATGATGACGAAGCAGACATTTTGACATTTCGGACGACGTGGACGACAACGACGGAAAAAGCGGCGACTATAGTCACGCCTTCTGCTAAAGCAGGCGCGAAAAAACTGAGTGTACATTGCATAAGCTTGAAAACTGAAAGACAATTGCTGTGCTTTTGAAAACTTAATGTCAACTCGGAGAAAACTATATGACCATGTGTCGGCAAAACTATAAATCAAAGAACGATGTTCATTGGTCAATACGTCTACATGCAATACTGACCAATTACAAACTGGGGTACAACTGGTCTATGATTACATGTGTGGTATATTTTTCTAACCAAATGTCCATAGATCCAATAGGTTGCCACACCCACATAATGCGTCATTTGCTATCATGGTGGTGTTCCGTTAAGGCCATCGTAAAATCGATATCGGGTCGATACTGTGACAGCACGATAATACGATACTATCGTAGCATCGCCATTGTAGTGTCGTACTATCAGCATCGTCATATCATCATCGTACTATCGTGTTGTCGTAGTATCGACACACTAGCGATATTACGATGGCCTAAACGGAACACAGTAAATAGGTTTCTAGTCCCAGCAGATAATATGACATTAGTGACCATCAGATGAGCCTGAGCAGCCGCCGAGTCTGATCAAGTGCTATACTGCTCGTCTTTCTGTCACTGGGTTTACTGATCTAATAAGAAACAAGGCCATAGTTTTGTCACATGATTATGAATATTTATATGTTTTCAAATTAGCATGTATGTGGTTGTATCTTGAGAAATGGGGTTTATGGGTTATACGACCAATGTAGTCCCAGATCAGCCTGCCTGCGCATCCGCGCAGTCTGATCAGGTCCTGCACCTTTCGCCACTCAGTCAATGAAACACCAGTAATTATTCTATCTTATAGTTTTTATCTTTATCAGGCTTCAGGAGAGCGCTACTAGATCAGAAGTTTGAATATCCACAAATGTCATAGCTCCATTTCTCCAGTCACAGCCACAAATATATCAGCATTGACAAACGGTATCCTGATCTGGTGTCAGGCTCCCTTACTACGCATGAATATGAATCCAAGAAGGTGGATTCATCGTCAAGCTATGTATACCCTCTCATCGTCCTACTCCGAGGAAGAAGGAATGCATAGTAGCCCGACCTGTTGGCCACGTGATCCGAGACTATCATTTAGATAGATTTGAGGATCAAGTGTTCACCTCTGCGCTACGTTGAAGCCGTCGGACATGGCAGAGAACCCTACCTACCCAGATAAGACATCATTAACACCGATTGATGTACCCCTGGTGTGCAATATGTGGGGTGAAATTAAACAGCAACAATAACAACTTTTTCACAATGTTAAGTTTGTGAATGCACTAATATTGTGACATTGACCTTGGGGTTAGCGGGGATCCGAAATTCATGGATTTGACACGGCATGGTGTAGAATCATTAGAAAAAGACACGTGTGGAATATCAACAAGTGACGGGTGGACGGATGGGACGGACGAGACAGATGGATGGATGGACGGACAGGACGACAGATGGACATACGGACAGACAGAGAGTAACAATGACAAAATATTGTTTAATGACAGATGTTCAATACATCGGGTAAATAGAAATTGACATTGCCCTCAAACGCAATGTGTACCCCCCTCCACGCATACAGGCAGTAACTATAAAAGTAAAGGGAGATAGCTAATATGTTTGTAGTAAGGTGATAGTTGTCGTTAATGCATGATACACACCTTTGGGTCATGGTTTATGCAAGTGTGAAATATTATAAAAATATTCCAAAAAACAATAAGAGTTGTGAATCGACAGGAAATCAATATGCGAAAATGTAAATGGAGAAACAACAAGAAATGCGTCTGTCGAACGCGGATGCCACCTGCAGCATATTTGAGAAACTGTGACAAAGTGGTTAACCAAAATTTGAGAAACTGTGACAAAGTGGTTAACCGAAAAGTGTGACGGATGGACGGACAGACGGACGGACGGGCGGACAGACAGACGGCCCACCAATAGTGAACAAGGGGCCATTTCCATTGTTCTAGATCAAAGAGATGGCCCCTTGTAAACAATAGAACAAGGGGCCATACGGAATAAATCAAAGGATTCTTTTGTGTTAGGCTCCGCCCCATGGCCCCTTGTACACCCTTGGTTGCTCGGACAGACGGACGGTCCAAACACTATATGCCACCCGTTTCTTCGAAAACCTGGTGGCATAAAAAGATATAGTGAGGCAAGAGTTAACATTCTTGCGTGCAACACACATTTGGGTCGATGTCTATGCATGTCTATTCATGTGTGAAGTTTCACAAAACTATTCCAAAGGGTATTAGACTTAATGCCCAGACAAGAAATCAGTGGGCCAAAAAAAACCAAAGTGAGATAAATGAAAATATTCCAAAGAATAATCAAGTTTTGCATCGACAGGAAATCAATGTTCGAAAATGTAAATGGAATAAAAAATAATAGTGAGGTAAGATTTGTCACATAAATTTTGGTCGTAGTCTATGAGTAGTTTCATGAACATTTTCCAATGGGTATTCCAGTTATGCTCCAAACAAGAAATAGCGAGGCAAGGGTTGTCATTATTGCCCGCAACACATCTTTTTGTAGTGGTATATGCATATGTGAAGTTTCATGAAAATATTTCAGCGAGAGAAAAAACAAAGGGAGATAATTCGAAAATTAGTGAGGCAACAGTTGTCATTCTTGAGGGCAACATATCTTTGTTCGGTCATGGCCACATGTACATGTATGCACCTGTGAAGTTTCATGAACTACTTGAAAGGGTATTCGAGTTGTACTCAGTACAAGAAATCAGGGGGCCGTTTCACTAAACTTTGTACGACTAAAATGTTTGCAAGTTAAAAATTATGATAGTCTGTAAATTCACATTAACAAAGTTTTCTTGTAAACAATTATTGGATATACATTTATTGAGCATATGCTTAATAAATGTAAATCCAGTAATTGAAATTTACAGACGATCCTAAATTTGCACTTACGAACATGTTAGTCATACGAAGTTTAGTGAAACGGGCTCCTGTGCACGAAAAATCAATTATTGGATTTACAGTTATTGCTCAATACATGTAAATCCATCAATTGAAATGTACAGACTATTCTAAATCTGCACTTGGATTTACAGTTATTGCTCAATACATGTAAATCCATCAATTGAAATGTACAGACTATTCTAAATATGCACTTACGAACAGTTTAGTCGTACAAAGTTTAGTGAAACGGCCCCCAGCATCACAATGTCATGACGTAACATTCTGTAAAATTGTAATGTATGTACCGTATGTTAAGCTTAACCCTTAGAATGCTGAGAACGAAAATTGTAATTTGCTGTTGCTTTATATTTTGCCTTTTTTCTCAATTCCATTGGAAATGATTCTAAACGGCTGTCAAACCATGTTTTTAAGGACAAACTAGACATTATGTTTGTAAAAAATGGATTTGCCGATTTGGCATACTTTTAAAAATGCCCAAGTGTTTCAGCGACCTTGCGACACTAAAAAAAGGTCAAGGTCAAGTTAATGGTGGCGCGAGTGTGTGAAAAATGTTCAGGTGATTCATGTGTCCAAGTATCGAAGCAATCGTGTCACGTAATATTGAAGATATTACATGTGTTTCAGCGACATTTCGATGGTGACAAAGGTCATGGTCGTGTTAATGGTGGCGTGAGTGTGTGACAAATGTTCAGGTGATTAAAGTGACCAAGTATCGAAGCAATTCTTCGGATAATATTGAAGATATTACATGTTAGAGAAACTCTTACAAACTTTTTGACGCAACAAAGTGTTTCAGCGACATTTCAAAGGTGACAAAGGTCAAAGTCGTGTTAATGGTGGTGCGAGTGTGTGACAAATGTTCAGTAGCCTATTTCATCAACATTGCAAAGTATACTTTAGTAGCAAAGTATACTTTGAGGGAGAAATTTTCAATTTTATGATAAATTTATTAATTTGTATTATACTGAATTTATTACATTATCACAGCCTATCACAGCCAATTTGGCTGTGATAATGTAATACATTCAGTATAATAATTCTGCATACTTTTAATCATGAAATATATGCATTTGTTAGTTCTATATGAAATAATGCATTTCAGGAAAAATAAATGATTACTCCCTCAAAGTATACTTTGCTAGTAAAGTATACTTTGCAATGTTGATGAAATAGGCTACAGGTGAGTCAGGAGTTCAAGTATCGAAGCAATCCGTCACGTAGTATTGAAGATATTACACGGATGGACGGAACCTCAAGAGCAATGCATTTATATTGCTATTACACAGGGGGCATAAAGAGGAAAATAAACAGCAGACGACAACATTTAATTCAGCATGGTAAGGGTTAAAATACATAAAAGATGAATGGTGACACGTGAGGAAGTATACAGATTTGAAATAACTAGAAAATGTGTTCATAGAACACGGATGCCCCACATATCGCTTTGATAATAAATGAGGCCAAATTCCAAGTCAAATTTTTTTTTACCTGAGCGTTAAAGTTTTTGAAGCACCAAGTATGTGACCTTGACCCTGGGCTTGGTGGGGACAGGACGAACGTGGATTTGGCACAGGGCAGTAGAGGACCATTAGAGCAATGCGTATATGAAGTATGAAGCTGATCCGTGAAAGAAAACAGAAATTATAAGATATTTACCTGAGCGTTGTGTATTTGGCACAGGGCGGTAGAGGACCATTAGAGCAATGTGTATATGAAATATGAAGCAGATCGATCGAAGGATGAAGAAATTATGAGACATTTACCCGAGCGTTAAAGTTTTGTGACGGACGGGACGGATGGACGGGACGGGACGGACGGACGTTCTTACATTAGGGTACTTATGTGGCTTATCACATGTTAAATATTAGCCACATAAAACGATTTTTAGCCACATAAAACGATTTTTTAGGTGGCTAATTGTAACCAACCCTATCCTTTAACAAGTCCATAACCCTGTGGGGCTAGCCACATAAGTACCCTAATGTGTGCCCGGACGGGACGGACGGACGGACAAGGGTAACACTAAATGCCCCCTCCACTATCGTGGTGGGGCATAAAAAGCAAGCTGAGATCCGTATAATACAAATATCTGTGACTGGAGAAATGAGCTTATCGCCAGTCTAGCTCTTGATCTGTATCCTATTTCACCAACATTGCAAAGTATACTTATCTAGCAAAGTATACTTTGAGGGAGAAATTTTCAATTTAAGGATAAATTTATGAATTTGTAATATTATACTGAATTTATTACATTATCACAGCCATTTTGGCTGTGATAATGTAATAAATACAGTATAATAATTCCGATTACTTTTAATCATCAAATATATGCAGTTGTTAGTTCTATATGAAATAATGCATTTCGGGAAAAATAAATGATTACTCCCTCAAAGTACACTTTGCTAGATAATATGCTTAGCAATGTTGATGAAATCGGCTACTGATAGTGCACTCCCACAACTTGATATGGAAATATCCTGTTTGTTACAAGCATGTCGAGTATTGTAGACCCTGATCAGACTGCGTGGATAGGCAGGCTGATCTGGGAGTACACCAATTGTAAATACCATAAGCAGCTAAAGCCCCATTTCTCCAGTCAGAGCCACATATATGTACAATAAATGATGACCACAAGACGAGACACCGACAAAGAAGTGGACCTTAATCACTTTGATTACACTATGTCTCTCAAATAAGCCTGTGTACTCTGATCAACGTCTAAATGGTACCCGTTCACCATTTAGTTTTATACAAGATAATGTGTGTTATTGCATACAAATTTTTTTCGTAATACTCATCTGTAATTTTTTTTTTTTTGGTAAATGGCAATGACAACGTGCAAATATTTTAAAAATATAATATAGAATCTATGTCAGATCACAGGCCCAGAGCCTGATTTTTCTATTTAACTCTTTCACCCCTAAGTAACTGGAATATATGTTAATTTTGCAACCAATCAAACTGTCACAAAATTATCTTCAGACTAGTGCATTTATGAAAAGGGATGAGACGGCTCGTATACCACTATACAGGCCTGTGGTGTTGAAAGGGTTAACATAAGTGCATACCTGCTGCAATTGTTATAGCTGTTACATAATTCGGTCCTCGATGTCCAACTAGATCTTTTTGAGCAAAGATAAATTAACTAACTACACCAACATTATTTGATCTCTGAACATCTTCAACACAATCAATCAGACTATCATTAATGCAAAACAGTAATAGTTTAAAATGCATGTTGATCACATCAGGAATGTTTTGATGAATAATTCCAGCACAAAAATATTTACACAATTCCCTAACATTTGATTGGCCCGTAAAAAACAAGTCTCTGTCCAAAATTGATATCCCAGTAAACTCCCACGCCGAACTACTTTCCGTAACCGTGAGGCGCAGTTAAAATAATTCTTAAGAAAACGGAAAATAAACACATTTTCTTGATGAAATTATTCCAAATGCTGGAATTATAAGGAATGAATGGCCTTTTTGTTGAATTTATCGGGGATATAAACTTGGAAAAGTCGCGGGAATACTCGACGAGTCCTTCCGGCCTTCATCCAGTATTCCCGCGACTTTTCCAAGTTTATACCCCGATAAATTCCACAAAAAGGCCATTCATTCCTATAATAAATGTTAGACAGTGTAGATCCAGAACAGAAAACATAGATGTAAATGATGATGTGGGTATACACCAGTGGCAAAGATCATGAATATTATTCTCTAGAGACCAGTATGTGTTATCTCGCCTTGGACTGGAATGTTGTTGGTAGCAAATCTTTAGCCGGAAAACCATGATTTACAAGTAAAATTATCGCCATGGCAACAAACGGCGCCATTAGCAACCACTGAAGATCTTCTAATATCACCTGATTAAATTTTAATGGAAATGTTTCTTGGAACGTTTGCCCATTCTGATTGGTTAATATCAGTGTCACATGACCGGAACTGGGCTGGCTCCAAGCTGGGAGGCCAACATTGTAGACCCCTGGGCGAGCGTATGTAGATCTCTGCAGCAGATTGCTCCCGAAATACGCATCCACTCTGTATAGCGATGCTCGTTGTGGTGTAGGTTTATAAGTTGGGTCTATGATTTCAAATTCAACAAAGAATTCACTGCCTGTCACCTCAGGTTGAGTTCTACTCGCCTTTGAGACATATATTCCCGGTTTATCCAATCCAAACTGGAAGTCGTTTGGAGATTTCATCTCGGATGGAAGTGATAACATCATTACCTCCCTTTGGTTTGTCTCTGCCCCACTCACTTCATTACCAGACCCAAGGCAGATTACAGTCCCGTCATTGGTGGATACTAATAGCTCAATTCCTTCTGATTGGGCAACCAAGTCATGTGATGTTATCTGAACCAATGAAGTTTCGCTGATTGGAAAGCGAGTCTTACATGATAGGTCCGTTGAGATAACATGCAAAGAACCGTCTCCTGATAGAAATACCTGAAGAAAAAAAACACACACACACAAAAATTAGCATTATACATACAAAGTCAACATTGTGTTATTAAAGACTCAAATTTAATATTTGTTTAACCCTTACAGTGCTGAATTAAATTGTGTCATCTGCTGTTTATTTTATATTTTTCATTTTTCTCACGGAAGCATGGAAATTATTCTAAAGTGCTGTCAAACCATGCTTTTATTGAGAAAAAAGGCAAAATATTAAGCAAAAGCAGACGACAATTTTTGACAGCAGACGACAAATCATATTCCAGTATTTTATTATGAGACAATAGAACCTCTCTAAAGCAGACAACTATAAAACATCAATGTGTATAATACTGATGGGTTGCATTACTTTACCTCTGATGTAATGTATGATCATGATTGCAAAACACATGAACATGTCTTTCAAGTGCTGATATTGTTCAATTACAGTGAAACATCTCTAAGGGTGTCCGGTTTAGAGAGGTTCCACTGTACAGGTAAATTCCGAACTAGCTTACCAGGTCTAGCGGTTTCCGTGTGCTGGTTACCCTGGTTACCAGGATGTTGGACAAGATGGCGTGACCTACTCTGATTGGCCACTTGTCAAGCACCTTTCCTGTTGCTCCATGTATTGCATACACATCCCTGCCAATACATTACGATTGATAGGTTAACTGAGTAATTGATAGGTTAACTGAGTAATTGATAGGTTAACTGAGTAATTGATAGGTTAACTGAGTAATTGATTGTCAGCGTTCCATGTCGTAAACAGCAATTTGAGGAAATTCCATGCTAAATTTAACTTGGCCGAATTTCGCCATCTCCTGGAAAACCCAACATAATTCCTTTTAGCGATTCAGTTTTATAGTCAAGTAGAGTAGATTTTGTTTAACCTTACAGTATGGTACTACTATTAAACGTTTTTTGATTGATTTTGGTAGATTGGTGTGTTGGTAATTCGAAACTGAATAATGGCAATGTGTCAAACATCATTCAGTTTTCGATTAGCCACATCATCAGCTAACAAAATCAATACAAAAAACGTTAGTCGTACCTACGGAAGCCCATTGGGAGGCCACTTCCCTTTTTTTGATTTCCATTTATTCAAGATGTTGTCTTGAATTTTCAAGTATTCTTTTCTTGAATTTTCAAGATTCTTTTCTTGAATTCAAGAAAAGATCTTGAAAATTCAAGAAAAGAACTTGAAAATTCAAGAAAACATCTTGAAAATTCAAGAAAAGATCTAAAAAATTCAAGAAAGTATCATGAAAATCCAAGAAAAGATCTTGAAAATTCAAGAAAAGATAAAAAAAAGTGAAGTGGCCCTAATGGGCTTCCGTACGTACCCTACTACAAGGTTCACCCCCAATTCGACTTGGCTATTACCATTGCTTTACTGCAGATACGACACAAAGAGAAACCCATGTGAATCTATTCAAATACTTTATTACAAGATATACACGATAATCTGATAAGTAAAAATAACCAAATTTAACAATGTGAGAACTGAATGTTATCGCTGACGTAGTGTCCAGTCAAAACAAGTCTGTCACATGAATACTCATGGCAAGTGCATCCGTGGGAACTGTGAATGCTATATTTAGCAAAACTAACGTTACTAACACTAGTTTTTCTTTTCTTACATTTCAGCCAGTAGTTTACAGAAATATAACGGTGAATTACACCACTCAGCAGCAATAGTTTACACCACTCTCGTGCTTACTATATATGGAGAAATGATGTCAGTAACGTCGCAATGACGAGTTTCCTTCGGCCAATCAAATGCTGTTCTCAGACACACACCATGAATCTTGAGACAGTCGCCTTCACAACGACCCGTCTCCAAAAATTAATTCGCACACCTCTTGGCCATATTTCACGCTTCATTTGCTTGGTTTTTATAAAGTATCGTGAATGAAATGCAAGAAAAAGTTTATTTAAACAGGTGAGCTGATTATCTGGAAATAATGCCCTCGTGATTGGGTCCTACCGCTAAACAAACTCGGTTCGCTACACTCACTCGTTTGTTTCGTGTAAGGACCAAATCACTTGTGCATTATTTCACTATTAACAGCTCACCTGGTTAAATAAACGGTATATAATAAAATTTCTCAGATCACTCACAGGGGCAAATATATTCAGGAAACCAATACAAATCAGTTAAATCTTTTTTTTCAAACTTAATAGCCCACTTTCCAACCTCATCTGAGACACAGTACTTGCATATAAATGCCATACCGAACCAATTACTATTGTCGCATATGACAATCTTCAGATGGAATTAATGTGCAAAACTGATGCAAATATCATATTGTGCAACATTTACAGTGTCGACCAACAGTCTACAGAGAAAATAAAGAAATAAAACAAACCCTTCATTGGTTACTATGACAACCTCAAGGTAACCGTCACCATCGACGTCCACGAGTCGACTCCCCGGCGATGATGTTCCCGAAACCTGAACCTCCCAGGTGATAGTGCCGTCGTCGTTCAGGCACACGACATTGCCGCTCGTATCTATGGCAACTATCTCCAGGGTACCGTCTTTGTTTATATCGGCTACCGTCACCTACCATGTAATAAAAGATGATATCGCATGTTATAATAACCTCTGAGGTGATAGTGACTGGAAAAACGTTTGGCCAGTCTAGCTTATGGTCTATTGGTGCACTGTCATTAATCTGCACTGTTTGATAGTTACATGATGGGTCCTCACTGACTGAATGGTGAACAGACCATGAAGCGCAGGCTGATCTGAGTCTACACTGATCAAAAAGGCCATAAACCTCATTTCTCCAGTCACATCAAGTTTTGGCCAGGGTAGATCTTGATCAGTTGTGAAGCGCATTCTGAGAATACCCCATCGTGTTCACCATAGGTTGGCAAAACATATATTGTTAATATCACAAAATCATAGTTTATGTGTTACATATGGATGGACAGATATTCGGACGGAAAGGCGTAAATTTACATACCCCAGCCGGGGGTACAATAACAAATTCAGATGAAGAGGAAGTAACAGAATAATAGGAAAGCAATCTCCGATTTTTGACATACCAAAACTAATTCCAAAGATATATCAAGTTACCTGGATGGAAAAAGTGAAATGGTATAACAACAGGTAAGGTCACGACAGGACCTTGGTTTCAAGTCACATCTGTAGCCTATTTCATCAACATTGCAAAGTATACTTTAGTAGCAAAGTATACTTTGAGGGAGAAATTTTCAATTTTTTGAAAAATTTATTAATTTTTATTATACTGAATTTATTACATTATCACAGCCATTTAATGGCTGTGATAATGTAATAAATTCAGTATAATAATTCTGCATACTTTTAATCATGAAATATATGCATTTGTTAGTTCTATACGAAATAATGCATATCAGGAAAAATAAATGATTACTCCCTCAAAGTATACTTTGCTAGTAAAGTATACTTTGCAATGTTGATGAAATCGGCTACTGAAAGGCCAGTGGAATGTATTTAATATAAAAGTAGGCGAGAACCGAATGCACTATCTCCAGTATTGAAGACAAATGTTCTACCTTCAAAGTATCGAGCCATCCTTCACCTGGATTTTACTCCAAGCAAGTAAATAGCAATATTACCTGTCCATTTATGGTACCCATGGCATATGGGAACCCCTGCCGAGGCTTGTCTCGTTTATCCCAGTCAATGATGTGTATATTACCCGCCGATGTGCCGATAACTATCTCGGGATTGCCGTCATTTCTGTCCATGTCAATCACAGTCGGCGAATATAGGACGTACGCTGGGTACGCGGAGTTTTTCTGTAAAACATGTGACCATGATGGGAGAAATGTGGTTTATTACATTTATCCCCAGTCTGACTCCTGTAGCCGATTTCACCAACATTGCAAAGTATACTTTTCTAGCAAAGTATACTTTGAGGGAGTAATCAATTATTTTTCCCGAAATGCATTATTTCATATAGAACTAACGACTGCATATATCTGATGATTAAAAGTATACAGATTTATTATACTGAATTTATTACATTATCACAGCCAAAATGGCTGTGATAATGTAATAAATTCAGTATAATAACAATTAATAAATTTATCCTAAAATTGAAAATTTCTCACTCCAAGCATACTTTGCAATGTTGGTGAAATAGGCTACAGATTTTTCAGAACATGTCTGTTTTTCAGAACAACCCTAACTAACATGGACTATTCCATGCTAAGTTTGAGACAGTTCCATTATGCAGAAAAGAGGGTCCCTTTTTTTACGAACAAAAATACAGCGATAACACAAGGGAGGTAAGCCAAGAGTCAGGCCTAACTAATGTAGGTTACCTTGGTGAGGTCGAGGTAAATAGTCTTCACGACCTTGAGGGTGCTGAGGTCAACCACGGTGATACCCCCCACTACATACTTGTCCAGGTCTGTCTTGTTGAGGAAGCCCAGGAGCTCAAACGTCTCCGGCAATCTGAAAATATGCAATTTATCATTACAACAAGAGCGGTCACAGAAAAAATAGAAAATGTGGTCTGTTGACGCACTTAGGTGATTTGAGAAACTGTTACAAAAACTTCCAAAAAATAAACGGATGGACAGACGGACAGACAGGGCGAATCTCGGCGGAGCCCTAACAAGAGAGCCGCCAGTCACAAAATACATCCATCGAGGGATTGATTGACGGAAAGCGATTGGAGGAGTTGATTACACAAACTGTATACCATATACAGGATTGAATGCCAAATGGTGGGAAAAGGCTGTATTTTTTAGGGAAAAAAAACCCAAAATGTCACAATAACACCAGGTGCACATGTTCAATATGTGCAGAAGACATGTGTAAAGTTTTACATTGATTGACAGAAAGCTGGATTTGATTACAAAAACTCTATACACTATACAGGATTGTATGCAAAAGTGTGTAAAAATGGCTAAGTTGAAAAGGTTGTATTTTTGTGCAAACATATTTTTTCGTCATAAAAACACCATGGTGCCAATGATTAATATGTGCAGAAGACGTGTGCAAAGTTTCAAATCCATTGACTGAAAGCTGTCGGAGGAGATGAGTTTGTGTAATCATCTCCTCCGACAGCTTTCAGAGTCGAAACCCTATGCAGTTGAAAAGGCCATATTTTTGTGAAAACATATTTTTTCATGACAAAAACACCAAGGTACACATGTTCAATGTTTGCAAAGTTTCAGATTAATTGACGAAAAGATGTCGGAGGAGTTGATATACACAAAATATAAAATACAATGTGAATTAATCAATCTATTTTTAGCTCTGGTCACCTTGACCTTGGGTGGTCGAAATTCAACACACCTTATGCTTCAAACATAATACGTCCCGTTTCATTGCTGGAATGGCATAAACACAGGCTGATCTGGATCTACACTGGTTGCAAAACCCATAAGTCCCATTTCTCCAGTCACAGCCACATTTCAGCAACTCATCAGTCTATTAGCAAAATTTATCCCGTCAACTATGTCGCTACTAGACGTGAAAAGCAGGTACGTGTATTTTTTCTCGTTCACGTCTAGTAGATACGTCATTATGTATGACGTTACGTCATTATGTGAATGACGTAACACGATAATCTTGTCGCTTCAGAAGACAAACTTATGAGACATTTGAACAACTTTGATGTGGTTAACGGGATAAATAGAATATTATTATAGTGTCATGAACGTGAATAAATATCTGACTCGGCTCGAAATCAGGATGTGCTCGGCAAGCCTCGCCCATCCTGATTTCTCAGCCTCGACAGATATTTATTCACGTTCATGACACTATACTAATATTCTCTATATCTTGATTGTTCTTGTGGCTACTTACTTACTGGCGTTCTTGTGGCTGTTATTGGAGACATGGACGCTGAGTCCAGTGTAGACACAGGCTCTACAATGTCTGCCATTCAGTCAGTGGACAAAGTATAAACGTAATATATCATCAGGCTGAAGCATGTGTCAGAAATTAGGTTTGTATGTTTGTTTATTGGTGTTTAACGGCCTGTCAACAGCTAAGGTCATGTAAGGCCAGGCCAACGGGTTTGATCCCGTATTTCCAATGTAACCTGTTGCATTGAGGGAAAATCCCAAAATCAGAACGGAATATTTACATCGACAAAAAATATATTCAACCTTGAAATTAGAATAACCTGACCGGGTGTCAGGCCCATACCACACCAGTCATTTGGCCCCTTCCCCTAAAAGTAATAGGATTAGGAATTATTTATTATTTACTTATTGGTGTTTAACGGCCTATCAACAGCTAGGTCCTTACCACACCAAAGTCACTTGGCCCCTTCGCCAAAAATAGGATTACGAATAATTGTAATACTCACATAAGGGGTATACCCAGATTTAACTGTCACATACAAAATGCCAAACCAGGCCTCCGGTCGGAATTCCGGTAAAGGTGAGCCCCGATCGTTAACATCACATACTCCCATCTGCCACCCACAGGATTAGGAATAATTGTATTACTTATACAAGGGGTATAACCAGATTTAACCCTCACATACAAGAATGCCAAAGACGTACCTGAGGGCCAAACCACCAAACCAGTTCTCCATTCTGAATTCCGGTAAGGATGAATCCCGATCATTCAATTACCCATCGCATGCTCCCACCTGACACTCACATTAGCAATTAGGATAGCAACAACAAGCCTCATACTTGAGCAGCTGATTGAGAAAATGTACCTGATGATGTTTGCATGTATGCGGTCTGATTAGGGCCTATACCCTTCTCCATTATGCCACTCAAGTAGACTTACCATCCACAGCAAAACTATAGCAGGTATTATTCCCTAGTGTGAATATGCAAGAGTTGATTGATTTAGTTTTACATCTGCTCAGCAGCAAGGTTATAATGTATACACAGAGCTCCAGATAAGCTGCGTATTTGCTTAAATACCCAATTAAAATTGCCAAAAACCCAATTGAAATCAAAAGTAGCGAGTATCAAAAAGCAACAAAAATTTGTGGCACCTTTATCATGCTGCATAAAACAATAAACAGACCACAAATATAGCATATTTTTCTTATTTTCCATGAAAACACATCTTGGTATTTCATTAGAATTGTCTCCCAAGGAGACAATTCTAATGAAATGCCAAGACATGTTTTCATTTCGAAGCAAACTATTCAGTAATTGCTGTCTGTTGATGTGTAAACAGTAGTGTGATTTTATTTTACCTAATTAAAATGTTGAAATACCCAATTGATGGGAGTGAAATGATGGAGTGACAATACTCAATTACTAATTCCTTATCTGGAGCCCTGTATACAGCAGGCAATGCACCTGTATGGCGGCTATCATAAGTTCAGCACAGAAATACAAGCAGAGCTCCAGATAAGTTTTGTATCTAAAGAGTATTATATCCCCATATTTCAAATTCAATGCGTATTTTACTTTTACAAATGTATTATTGATTTTCTTCCTTTATATTAAATAGGGAACAAATGATAAAAAATAAAACAAATTTAAAAATTCACTTATTTGAGCTGCAAAAAGCAAAAACAATGTTTGCTTTTTGCAGCTCAACTAAGTCAATTTTCAACTTTATTACAGTATTTTCACTACTCAATTTGAAAATCAATCCGTATTTTCACATTGCTGTGAGTATTTTGTTCTCCCAGTCACCACCACAAATGCTGAAAATGCTGTGTGCAACCCATTGACAGCTGATAGCCCATTTGTTGGCCGCGTTTGAGATGTTTCACGGTACCTATAGTCCTCGGGATCGAAGTAGTAGGACACGGGAATCACAAGTTCGTCCATCCGATGGTCGTTGTTCAGGTCGGCCAACACCGGGGTGGCCAGCACATGTGGATCGACTCTCAGGTACCGCTTGCCCTGGTAACATGCAACATGGCATTCAGAGCACTAGATAAGTTCCATTCCAGCTATCAGGGATTCCGCTGGCGATCGCCACTTTCACAATTGGCGATAAAAATAAACAATTGGCGGAAAAAAAAATCAATTTTCGAAAAAAAAATTAAAAAAATAAAAAAAATATATATTTTTTTTCGAAAATTGTATTTTTTTATCGCCAATTTTTTGAAGTGGCGATCTTTTTTTTTTCTCCAGCAGAATCCCTGAGCTATGTATGGTTAGAAGGGTTAAGTAACGCATTTTTATTCAGAGAGTATTCTAAACAGTATTTTACTTTTACAAATGTACTATTGAGTTTCTTCTTTATTAAATTGGGAACAAATGATAAAAAATAAAACAAATTAAAAAAAAATCACTTATTTTAGCTGTAAAAAGCAGACACTGTTTGCAGCTCAACTAAGAATTTTTTTAATTTTATTACATTATTTTTATTACACAATTTGAAATCCAATGCGTATTTTCACATTGCTGTGAGTATTTTGTACTTCCACTTTTGATAATCAATGAGTATTCTGCTAAAACAAGTGCGTAAAATACGCCAATACGCAGCTTATCTGGAGCTCTGTGGCATTTCATATACCAGTACATGTACTAGTATAGGGGACCACTTTTCTAATTTTTATTTTATTGGATTATTGTTTAACACTAGACACCTCTTTCCGAATATTTTCAAACAGTGTAGGTCATGATGAGCCGGCTCATAACGAGCCGTCTCATCAAGATCTGCACCATTTGTGGATATTTTTTACAAAATGAACCCCTTTTCTGCATAATGGAACAGTCTTAAACTTAATATGAAATATCCCCTGTCAGTTACTTAGGGGTGGACGGGTTAAGAACTTGTTAATAGCTGGTGTCAGTTTAGGCCACCTCCACAAGAAAAGGCCCTCACGTGGCCTAGTACTATCAAATAGTCCTACTCCAGTTATTTAACCATTCCTACGCTGTTGACGGAAATTGCCGTCTGCTGTTTTTCATTTTTGCTTTAATTCTTAACAAAAAACTGGTTTTGACAGCACATGAAAATCGTCACCACTGGAAAACCAGGTTTTTGTCGAGAAATATTGAAAACAAAAACATTTCCAGCAGACGACAACATTTAATTCAGCGTAGTAAGGGTTAAAATGTTCCGTTTCTCGTTTATATCTGATACATGGGACCACAGCTTTAAGCATCCCTCCGAATGAACTAGGCAATGATGGATGTTTGACAGAAGTGACAACCTGACTCCTATAAACTGTTCAAGTCCCACATAAATTATGTGGCTGTGACACAGTCACAAATTTTGAACATATTTGAATGAGCAGTAACTGATTATTTGTGGCTGTTACCGGGAAAATGGGGCTTATGGGATGTACCAGTGAAGATCCAGATCAAACTAGATTGGTCAGTAAGCGAGGCTTACGGAATAACCCCAGCGTGGGCCCAGGTGCCCCTAAATATGTAAAAGATTTCCAAGTGTGTGGGCGTGTGACCTTGATTCTTGGCTTAGCGGGGGCGGCACGAATGTGAATTTGTCACAAGGTGGTAGAGTTCCATTGGACCAATGCGCCTGTGAAATGTGAAGCATATCCGAGCAAGGAAATAGAAGTTATAACCGATTTCTCTGATGTTAAGTTTTGTAAAGAGACTAAGTATGTGACCTTAACCTCGAGATCAGCAGGGATTTGTCACAGCATGAGACTTAGAGGAATGCGCATGAAATATTAAGAATTTTCGATGAAAGATATATAAGTTAAGTTAATATGTTAACTTTTGTAGAGACAAAGTATGTCACCTTAACCTTGGGATCATCATCAGCGGGGGTTGGACGGTCGTAGATTTGTCACAGCATGATAGTACAACCTTAGAGGAATGCACGAGGGAAATATTAAGAATTTTCAATGAAGGAAATAGAAGTTATAACTTATTTCTCTGTCAGATGTTAAGTTTTGTAAAGAGACCAAGTATTTTACCTTGACCTTGGGATCAGCGGGGGTTGGACGGTCGTGGATTTGGCACAGCATGGTAGTAGAGCCTTACAGGAATGCATGTGTGAAATATTAAGCATTTTAGATGAAGGAAATATAGACCTTGAGCCACCAATAACCCCCCTCCCCCCCCTGTGGGATTTTTGGTCAGTATGATTTTCGGATTCAGTAACCTATTGTCTATCAAACCTGATTGTCTGCGCCTACAAAGCCGATGGATGAACAAATGGCGGCCATTTTCCAAAATGGCCGCCATACAAAACTGGGTGGTTTTAGAACAGGCCGATATGTGTCATTTAAATCACGTTCTTCCAAGTTAAGCGATATCATTATTTTCACCAATTGAGTATAAAATGACTTACAATAAGTTTTATATTGGATACCATCCTCAAAATAGCCACAATTATCAAAATGGCCGCCAAAATACTTAATTGTTTATGCTTGCAACATTATTTTTCACCACACGATGAGCTACTACAATTTAATCATGTCAGTAGCAACATATTCACATGTAGATCCTTTTTCACATCGATTTGCATTATTTCTGGTGTGCTATCAACGGTAATTATTTTCAAAATGGCCGCCAAACAGGTATTATATATTTTTGGAGATTATTGGAGTTCATGACAAATGACAAATGCATGAAAGCATTGTCATCATACTCGGAGTTTCGAGACAGGGTTAGTGAAGGGAAACTTGGGAAAACGGCACAGTATTGGCTGGGATACATGGA
This sequence comes from Conchocele bisecta, assembly GCA_029237695.1. Lineage (NCBI taxonomy): Eukaryota > Metazoa > Mollusca > Bivalvia > Lucinida > Thyasiridae > Conchocele > Conchocele bisecta. Next base: position 71,162,656 of record CM055269.1, on the reverse strand, counting down.
TTCGGTGCATACGGTGTTGCAGTTTCTCCGAGCCACCAAAGAAAACAACTTAGACCTTCACATAGCATGTCTTCAGAAGATGTGTCCATTGTTCTTCAGCATTGACCATCCCAACTACGCACGGTATACTACAGTATATCTGCTGAGTTTGTTAAACTTGTAAATCCTGGGATGGAAGATCTGTTGAGGAACAATGGATTCAGCGTGAACCGATCTAGTGTTCCGTCATCCAGAAATGGCGTGGATATCATAATAGAGCAAACCATCAATCGCCATGCTAAGTCACATGGAGGTATAATAGGTTTCATCCGCAATTATGCAGCATACTACAGATTGTGTATGACGAGACACTTCCGAGCTAGCTACATGGATGCTACGCTTGAACTGGCTGATATGAACGCACATGAACAGTCTTCACACAAGGACACACGAACTTCGGAAATATCCAGAAGTGAAACAGACGTCAAGAAAATTATCAATGCAATAGGAAATTTTATAGATCCGTTTGAAGCATCAGATGAATCGCTCTATTGCATATATTCAGGGGCGTCAGCTCCTAAAGATGTCGTTGACGATCTGCTGTCTGCAGAAATGACAGGAGGAAAACAAAGGTTTACGCGGTTTGTCCAGGAGTGGTTTGTTGAAAAGTCAGTCAGCTTTCATGCACCAATAAAACAGTTGCGCCTGAAAACATTTGCATCACTCGCTAAAGCTGTGAAGCTCACTGGTACGCAGATAAAGATAAAGGAGTTAGTAGCTGAACGAAATATATTTGGGCAGCTAATTTCACTTGCTCTCAAACACAACATTGACATGGAAAAGGTGCTTAGCTACCCATTGGGACCTGTGCCATGGTCGCTCGCCACTGCGGATGGCTCGCCAGCAAAAAACTGATAAAGCTAAACTCATGCACAGCTTGAAGGACAATCACATAGTGTTGATGTATCTCCGACGGGTCAAGTGAGCTATATTATTGACGGCAATGCACTGTTACACATGCAGACCGCTTTGCCAAACACATTCGCGGATCTTGCAGATAACATATATAACAGCTCCCGAAAGTTGAGCGTGTAGATTTTGTGACAGATACATACCAAGACTTGACAATAAAAGCATCTGAGCGAATACGCAGGGGTACATCAAAGACTTACATTATAAAAGGACTCTCACAAAAGTTCCACGAGATTGGAAACTGTTCTTGTCAAACAATTCAAACAAAACACAACTAATTAGACTTCTCATGTCTGAATGGATGCAAGATAAGTACGCTCCAAAGCTGATCGGCAAGACTATTCAGTTTGTAAGCGGGGAGCAATGTATGCAGCTAACTAGCACTGATGGTAAGACTACACAAACTGTGGAGATAGAGGAGTTGCACTCATCGCAAGAGGAGGCGGATACACGGCTAATCCTGCATTGTGCGTACCATGCACTGCATACACCAGAGAACAGCACCATTATTGTGAGATCCCCAGACACGGATATGTTTGTTTTGATGTTGAAATTCGGACAGAAGCTGAAACAACAACTGCTGTTAGATACCGGAGTTGGGAACAAGAGGCGGCTGGTTGACATAAATGGTGTCACTGGAGACATAGGAACTGAACTGTGTTTCGCATTGCCTGCACTCCATGCTTTTACAGGCTGTGATAGTACAAGTGCTTTCGTTCGGCGTGGTAAAGTTACTCCTTTGAAAACACTCCAGCGGCATCCAGAGTTTATTGAAGCCTTCCAGAAGTTGGGAATGTCTCCAGTCAGTTGATGAAAAGCTATTTCAAACGCTTTGACACTTTGTATGCTTGCTGTACAACAAATCAGACATTACAGATATCAACAAGCTACGAATGGAGCTATTTCTACAAAAGTGTAGCCCCAGGTCTGGCGATCTTCTTTCGACGTAGAATTGGGCTGACCTGAGCCTTTTACCACCATACAGATCGTCAATGAAAATGCATGCAGCAAGAGCCAACTATCAAACGCTCATTTGGAACAATTGCTGACCGGCGTTATGCAGACATACCGCCACCAGATGAACATGGATGGGAAGTTAACAATGGCTTGTTAGAATGCAAGTGGACAGAAGGAGATCACCTGCCAAGTGAAATGGTTGATCTGTTAATAGAGGAACGGGATGACGTACCTGATACTGATGAAAACAGAAGATCATGAAGCAGAGAGCCTACGTGATGCCATGTTTGACACTGATGACGCGTATGACTAGTCTGGATTTATCTTAACCTACTCTCACAATTAGAACTTCACATAACTTGCCTGATGTTGTGACGATCGCAATTTGAATATTGTAAACCATGATGTATTTTGCCTCTTGAATTGTATTATATGTGGCTGGAACGTTTGCACATTGTGTTTCATCTTGCCTGATGCTGTGATGATTGCCTCGCCATAGATGCAATGTTTTGACATTAACAACATGTATACTTTTTTTTGCAAGTTGAATGCTGTAAACCATGATATATGTTGCCTCTTGAATTGTATTATATGTGGATCAAGCTGTTGCCTATTGTGTTTCATCTTGCCTGCTGCTGTGAGGATTACCTCGCCACAGGTGCGATGTTTTGACTTGAACAACATGTAGAATATTTTGTATTGCAAGTTGATTACTGTAAACCATGACATGTGTTTCCTCTTGAATTGTATTATATGTGGATTACGTTTTTTGTCTATTGTGTTTCATCTTGCCTGATGCTGAGGATTGCCTCGCCACAGGTGCGATGTTTTGACTGAACAACATGTATTTTGTATTGCAAGTTGAATACTGTAAACCATGAGTATGTTGCCTCTTGAATTGTATTATATGTGGATTCAGTTTTTGCCTATTGTGTTTCATCTTGCCTGATGCTGTGAGGATTGTCTCGCCACTATAACGAGATTATTAATGTTGTAGATCAACTACTGTTGCCGATAATGATCTAGTGCCCCGAAATGTTTGAATATTCGGATATATTTCAAAATCGGTACCGTCAATTTTTATTTGAGAAATGTCCGAACAGACGGACGAAAACACGGACTCATAGTATATTTAGTAAGTATGGACAATAATGTTACATATTTGAGTTGTTTTCAATCCATTGTAAGCGGTTATAATGTTGTTTAAATTGCATAATATTACATACCTGTTAAATTGCCATTGTAAAATGAGTGGGTGGGGAATGGTCAAAAATACGTTATTTTTCACTTTGTATATTTTGTGGTAGACACTAAATAGTCGACGTAATACAATTGGATATGTTCAATTGGCCCTACTAGACTACATTTGACATTGATAAAATGAAAAAAACGCCAACTTTTCATAGTTATTAACATGTATATTTTACCATTGAAATTGGGTGGGTGGGGTAATAAAACCTGTAAAATATGACTTCTAGATTGTCAAATTTATTTCAATTGTATATTATTCTATTCCATGGTGTTCAAAATCTCGGAAAACGTACGAAAATACAATCTTATTCGAACAAAAGGATATGAGTCAGGCAATATTTATTAAAAAATGCGATTTTTCAAGATACTAAAAATACCAAGGGTGACATACTTGAAAATGGCGCCATATGTTCATCCATCGGGTTACAGAGCGCAGACAACGGATTAACACTCATAATTGAATGTAGTTTCAGGAAATATATGTCTGCAAAAATCCCACAGGGGGGGGGAGGGTTTCGGTTATTGGCTCACAGGCTAATAGAAGTTATGACATATTTCTCTGATGTTAAGTTTTGTAAAGAGACCAAGTATTTGACATTAACCTTGGGATCAGCGGGGGTTGGACGGCCACAGATTTGGCCCAGCATGGTAGTAGAGCCTTACAGGAATGTATGTGTGAAATATTAAGCATTTTAGATGAAGGAAATAGAAGTTATAACATATTTCTCTGATGTTAAGTTTTGTAAAGAGACTAAGTATTTGACCTTGACCTTGGGATCAGCGGGGGAAGGAAATAGAAGTTACAACAATATTGCTCTGATGTTCTCGGACGAACGTACTGATGCATGGACGGACGGACAACCTCACTCCAGTATACCCCCCACCACAACTTGTTGCGGGGGATATAATAACACGTTCCTGTAGCCTGATAACGATCTATATTGCTTTTTAGAATGGAATGGTGAACATTGCAGATCCTGATCAGACTGTGGGAATATACAAACTGTTCGGGAACTACACTGGTCGCATAACCCATAAGCCCCACATCTCCAGTCACAATCAAATTTGCTACATAAGCCATCTTGGACTATGCGATGCAGATATGCAGGTCGATCTGGGGCTACAGTATACGGTAGTCACAAATGTAGTGCAGTCATTTTCCTTAGCCATAGGCACAAAAAAAATATCAATTACAATTATTGTCGTCTGCTGTGTATCTTATTTGTTTCCATTATTCTCATCAAAAGCATGGTTTAACCACACTTTAGAATCATTTTCAATGGAAATGATTCTAAAGTACAGTCAATTCATGTTTTGATTGAGAAAGAAGATCAAATATAAACAACAGCAGACGACACCAAGCAATGGCTAAGGTCGTATAGAGAGGCTCATCAAAAAGGCCAGTGGAATGGAAATACTCATGTGTTCAAAATGTGTTCATGCCCTGATTGAACTCACAACCTCTGGTTTTACGTCCAAATACTCTACTCTACTAGACCTAGACTATCTACCTGCCAGGGACACAAATGGTATTTGTAAGTTGAAAAAATTCAAAAGAATTATCCAACGCTATTATGAAAACAGCATTAATTCTGAGACAAATTTATAGAAAATTAGCCTTCAGATTTTCAATACTGCAACAAACAAGAGTTGTCAGAAGACAACGAAGCTCGCCTTGGCAACGAAACTTGGCACAGTTGTATAAAAAAGTTTTAAAACATGAATATTATATAACTTAACCTTGGGTTAAGGGATGTGCGGTGGACTTTGACATTGGGGTCAGTGGTGGAAGGTGGGTCATGGATTTGCTATAGCATGATATAGCATATTAAGATGAATGCATGTATGAAATACCAATGCGATCCCTGAAAACAGAAGTTATACAAACTTTAACCCAACGTTAAGTTTATGAACGCACTAAGTTGGTGATTTTCTACAGCATGATTAGCTATTCACATGAGGAATGCATGTATGAATGTGCTAAGTTTGTGACCTTGACCTTGGGGAAAGGGGTGGGGGGTCATGGATTTGCTGTAGCACAATAGAGGATCATCAGATGAATGCAAGTATGAAATATCAAGGCGTTCCCTGTAAAGAAACAGAAGCTACACAAAAAATTTTACTCCAATGTTAAGTTCATGACGTTGATCTTGAGGAAAGGGGTGGGGATGGGTAATGGATTTGCTGTAGCACAATAGAGGATCATCAGATGAATGCATGTATGAAATATGAAAGAGTTCCCTGTAAAGAAACAGAAGTTACACAACATTTACCCCAATGTTAAGTTTATGTTTGTTTGTTTATTTGTGTTTAACGGCCTATCAACAGCTAAGGTCATGTAAGGCCGGGCAAACAGGTTCGATCCCATTTTAACCTGCTGCATTGAGGGGGAAAATACCAAAATCAGAACGGAATATTTACATCGAGAAAATATATATTCAGCCCTGAAATTAGAATAACCCGACCAGGTGCCAGGTCCATACCACACCAATGTCACTTGGCCCCTTCCCCTCAAATAGCATTACGAATAATCGTAATACTCATATAAGGGGTATAACCATATTCAACTGTCACATACAAAATGCCAGACGTATGTGTGGGCTAAACCAAGTCTCCAGTCAGGATTCTGGTAAAGGTGAACCCCAATCGTTAAATTACCCATCGCATGCTCCCACCTGCCACCCACAAAGTTTATGAACATGCTAAGTTTGTGACCTTGACCTTGGGGTAAGAGTTGGGTGGTGGGTCATGGATTTGCTACAGCATGATAGAGGGTCATCTGAGGAATGCATGTATGAAATATCAAGGTGTTCCATGAAAGGAAACAGAAGTCATAAGACATTTACCCCAACGTTATGTTTGTGGACGCTGACGACGACGCTGCCGACGACACCGGGGGTATGCCATAAGCTCTTCTGCACTTCGTGCAGGCGAGCTAAAAACTGTACGAACCAGTCCGGAAGAACTTGATACATATTTGTGGATGTCCGCCTCAGATGCCATGTCCACCTCTTTATACCAGTATTGTTGTACGTAGACCGGTGGCAGCTGTAACAACATGAAATTATGGGAGATCAGGGAAACGAATATTGCCATCAGTTGTTTTTCTTTCAAAATTGTCTAATTTTTAGACTAAAAGATGTCTGGCCAACAGCAGATGATTTTTATCTGCAGACAAAACATGTTTTTTTAATAAGACCAGAACGCCGCCAATCCCATTGCTGTGGTGGTTGGATCATAAACATACATATTAAGTTTCAAGTCAATCGTTGATATGGTAAAGTCAAAGTCATTTGTCATTGACCTAACCTTGATACTGAGCATGGAGGGAGCATGGATGGGGTAGGTACTGAAAATATGGATGATAATGAATATGTATATGAAGTTTCAAGCCAATTGGTCATCAGGTAAAAAGAATGGAATTGTGATGGACAGACGAACAGACGGACGTCTTTTGCATCCCTATATCTCATTTTCACTAAGGAATGGGATAATAACAATAATTCCGCCACAGAAGCGGTATCGCGCCTGCCGAGGCATTTGACCGTGAACATTACAAGTAAATAAACTAGAAATGTCGCCTGTCGGCACACGAATGCCCCCGCTGGCAGCCAAAGAAAACGAGGCATATTTTATTACAAGCCATTTACCCGAGTACGGACGGACACCGGTAACACTATATGCTCCACTCACCATTCGGTTGCGGGGGCATAATAAGCCATTTACCCGAGTGTTTGTGACCTTGACCCTGGGCTTTGCGGGAGCGGGACGAATGTGGATTTGTCACAGGGTGGTAGACGACAATTGGAGCAATGCGTGTGTGAAATGTGCAGCAGATCCAAGCAAGGAAACAGAAATTATAAGCCATTTACCCAAGCGTTATGGTTTCGAACGCACCAAGTCTGTGACCTTGACCCTGGGCTTAACGGGGGCGGGACGAATGTGGATTTGTCACAGGGTGGCAGAGGACCATTGGAGGCAAGCAATGGTGTGTGAAATGTGAAAGCAAGATCCGAGCAAGGAAACAAATTATAAGGCATTTACCCGAGCGTTAAGGTTTCGAACGCACCAAATATGTGACCTTGACCATGGGCTTAGCGGGGGTGGGATGAATGTGGATTTGTCACAGCGTGGCAGAGGACCATTGGAGCAATGCGTGTGTGAAATGTGAAGCAGATCCGAGCAAGGAAACAGAAATTATAAGGCATTTACCCGAGCGTTAAGGTTTCGACCGCACCAAGTCTGTGACCTTGACCATGGGCTTAGCGGGGGCGGGACGAATGTGGATTTGTCACAGGGTAGCAGAGGACCATTGGAGCAATGAGTGTGTGAAATGTGAAGCAGATCCGAGCAAGAAAACAGAAATTATAAGGCATTTACCCAGCGTTAAGGTTTCGAACGCACCAAGTCTGTGACCTTCACCCTGGGCTTAGCGGGGGCGGCACGAATGTGGATTTGTCACAGGGTGGCAGAGGACCATTGGAGCAATGCATGTGTGAAATGTGAAGCAGATCCGAGCAAGGAAACAGAAATTATAAGCCATTTACCCGAGCGTTAAGGTTTTGAACGCACCAAGTCTGTGACCTTGACCATGGGCTTAGCGGGGGCGGGACAAATGTGGATTTGTCACAGGGTGGCAGAGGACCATTGGAGCAATGCGTGTATGAAATGTGAAGCAGATCCGAGCAAGGAAACAGAAATTATAAGGCATTTACCCGAGCGTTAAGGTTCGAACGCACCAAGTCTGTGACCTTGACCATGGGCTTAGCGGGGGCGGGACGAATGTGGATTTGTCACAGGGTGGCAGAGGACCATTGGAGCAATGCGTGTGTGAAATGTGAAGCAGATCCGAGCAAGGAAACAGAAATTATAAGCCATTTACCCGAGCGTTAAGGTTTTGAACGCACCAAGTCTGTGACCTTGACCATGGGCTTAGCGGGGGCGGGACGAATGTGGCTTTGTCATAGGGTGGCAGAGGACCATTGGAGCAATGCGTGTGTGACATGTGAAGCAGATCCGAGCAAGGAAACAGAAATTATAAGGCATTTACCGAGCGTTAAGGTTTCGAACGCACCAAGTCTGTGACCTTGACCCTGGGCTTAGCGGGGGCGGCACGAATGTGGATTTGTCACAGGGTGGCAGAGGACCATTGGAGCAATGCGTGTGTGAAATGTGAAGCAGATCCGAGCAAGGAAACAGAAATTATAAGCCATTTACCCGAGCGTTAATGTTTTGAACGCACCAAGTCTGTGACCTTGACCATGGGCTTAGCGGGGGCGGGACGAATGTGGATTTGTCACAGGGTGGCAGAGGACCATTGGAGCAATGCGTGTGTGAAATGTGAAGCAGATCCGAGCAAAAGGAAACAGAAATTATAAGGCATTTACCGAGCGCTAAGGTTTTGAACGCACCAAGTCTGTGACCTTGACCATGGGCTTAGCGGGGGCGGGACGAATGTGGCTTTGTCACAGGGTGGCGAGGACCATTGGAGCAATGCGTGTGTGACATGTGAAGCAGATCCGAGCAAGGAAACAGAAATTATAAGGCATTTACCGAGCGTTAAGGTTTCGAACGCACCAAGTCTGTGACCTTGACCCTGGCTTAGCGGGCGGCACGAATGTGGATTTGTCACAGGGTGGCAGAGGACCATTGGAGCAATGCGTGTGTGAAATGTGAAGCAGATCCGAGCAAGGAAACAGAAATTATAAGGCATTTACCGAGCGTTAAGGTTTCGAACGCACCAAGTCTGTGACCTTGACCCTGGGCTTAGCGGGGGCGGCACGAATGTGGATTTGTCACAGGGTGGCAGAGGACCATTGGAGCAATGCGTGTGTGAAATGTGAAGCAGATCCGAGCAAGGAAACAGAAATTATAAGCCATTTACCCGAGCGTTAACACTATATGCCCCCCTCACCATTCGGTGGCGGGGGCATAATGACCTTGACCTTGAGAATTTGGATGTGGGGGTGTGCGTAATGAAGCATCATCCCTAGACAAACATTGATGTGAAATATTATCAAAGTCTGGCAAGGGGTTAAAGAGATATTGTGAAAAAACAATAACTAACGCATTTGCCTTAAAAACCGGTGAACATTAAAAGTAAATAAATGA
>CM055269.1:71063407-71152886 GCA_029237695.1 Conchocele bisecta | reverse complement strand
TTTTTATCGCAGCGTAATAAATTACGCTGATATTTCATGTATTCGATATCACATAGTATTGTCATTTTACCGTGTTTTAATACTGTAGAAACAACAGCGTAAAATCCTTCATCCAAATCATTATAAACGTCCAAATTCGTTGTGTATTTTATTATCCATTTTGTTATAATATTTTATTATAACCTATTATATGTTCAATTGGACGTGAAAAAAACATGATGTATTTATGACACCAATTTTGAATATTTCGTGGTTGGTGGGAGACAATTTCATCGTTAACCAATTTTTGATTTTTCGGGGGGTGGTGGAGTAGTATAGAGGGTGGAGAAATGATGCCACCGTTAGGTGGTATCATTTTGACTCCCTCTATACTACTATATGTTATAACTTCTATTTCCTTCATCTAAAATGCTTAATATTTCACACATGCATTCCTGTAAGGCTCTACTACCATGCTGGGCCAAATCCATGAGTGTTCAACCCCCGCTGATCCCAGGGTCAAGGTCAAATTCGTGGTCTCTTTACAAAACTTAACAATAGAGAAATATGTTATAACTTCTATTTCTTTCATCGAAAATTCTTAATATTTCATGCATGCATTCCTCTAAGGCTCTACTATCATGCTGTGATAAATCCCCACTGATCTTGAGGTCAAGGTCACATACTTAGTCTCTTAACAAAACTTAACATCAGAGAAATCAGTTATAACTTCTATTTCCTTGCTCGGATCTGCTTCACATTTCACACACACACATTGCTCCAATGGACCTCTACCACCCAGGTAGAAAATGAACCCTGCACCCTGTGACAAATTTATGTTGGTGCCGCCCCCGCTAAGCCCAGAGTCAAGGTCACACGCCCACACACTTGGATTTGTTTTTACATATTTAGGGGTACCTGGGGCCTGGGCCCACGCGGGGTATTCCGTAAGCCTCGCTTACTGACCAATCTAGTTATCACTGGCAATTTATGTGCACATGTAGTGGTCGTTGCTTAAGCGCACGAAAATACAAGAGAACAGGCTATACTTTTTTGTATGACAACTATACCTGTTCGCATGTTCATGATGACAAAGCAGAAAAAAAACCATGAAGTGCTGTGCTGATATACAAGTATTACTTCAAAACTGGACACTTTAGGAATCTCCACAAGTATACTGCGATATATTGTTTTTTCCTGTTGTATCTTAAGCAGATACATTCATTATATAAAATATTGCAGTAAATATTTACCCTGTCTATGTGTCTAATTTAGAGAGGTTCCACTGCATTTCTATTGCAGGTGCGGGTACAACTTAATTAGATTGTGGGCGGCGGAAGTGGCACACTCTCCATTTGTAGCTGCGCCCCTGATAACGGACGTGGACGCGGATGGAGAGTTGGACATAGTGGCCGCGCCACTGAGTGAGTCACAGACCGTGATCAATGCAGAAACCGGGAAGACACTACCAGACACACACTGGCCAACACAGAAACTGGATAGTTCTGTCTTCTCCAGTCCAATTCAGGTTGTATTTATATTGACAAAACTCTTTTTGTTGATACTAAATATTAAGCCAGTGTTTACAAACAGTGTAGATCCAGATTATCCAAACTGTTATTTTTATGCCCCACCACGATAGTGGAGGGGGCATTTAGTGTTACACTTGTCCGTCTGTCACAAAACTTTAACACTCTGGTAAATGTCTAATAATTGTATCCCCTGGACTCCGTCGGGGGATACTATGGATTTGACAGCGCGCCGCGTCCGCCGCAGACACTTCTTGTCCGGAGCATAACTCGACCACCCTTTGGAATATTTTCATGAAACTTCACACATGCATAGACCACGACCCGAAGGTGTGTCGCGCACAAGAATGACAACTCTTGCATAGCTAATTTTTGAGTTATCTCCCTTTTTTGTTTCTCACACTGATTTCGTGTCCGGAGCATAACTCCACCACCCTTTGGAATATTTTCATGAAACTTCACACATGCATAGACCACGACCCGAAGGTGTGTCGCGCACAAGAATGACAACTCTTGCATAGTTAATTTTTGAGTTATTCCCTTTTTTGTTTCGCACACTGATTGACCATAACTCGACCACCCTTTGGAATATTTTTATGAAACTTCACACATTCAATTAGACCATGAACCGAAGGTGTGTCGTGCACAAGAATGACAACTCTTGCATAGCTGATTTTTTAGTTATCTCCCTTTTTTTGTTTTCGCGCACTGATTTCCTGTCCGGAGCATAACTCGACCACCCTTTGGAATATTTTCATGAAATTTCACACATGCATAGACCACGACCCGAAGGTGTGTCGCGCACAAGAATGACAACTCTTGCATAGCTAATTTTTGAGTTATCTCCCTTTTTTGTTTTGCGCACTCTACAAACTGGACAATAATGCATGAACACCCGTTTTCTCGTCTGCTCTGTACACCTTTTCTCGTGTGCTCTGTACACCTTACCTGTAGAGAGAACAATAGAGACTGGGAGAACCATTCACCTGTCCATGTGCTGCATGTGCTAGCATGTGCAAATGTCCAGTCTTGATTTATACAGGTAAATTACTACATTGGATATTACATTTCCGTAGACTGTGTTGAAAATATTGTGGCATTATGTGGACCTGTGCAGATATATGTAGATAAATATAGGACTATTAAAAAAAAATTCTGGGCTCCAGTAGCAAGCATTATTATTTTTAAACTTTTTTTTTCCATTTTTTTTTCAAATTCTTTTTTCAAATTCTTTTTCAATTTTTGTCTAGTAGCATAAGGTCGTAAGTGCTATATACAGACTATTCACCTGTGCATGTGCTAGCATGTGCAACTGACCACTGACCACTTACAGGTAATTTATACAGGTAAATGATTATATTACATTTACGTAAACTGTGTTGAAAATATTGTGGCAATATGTGGACCTGTGTTTTTATGATATGTAGATAAATATAGGACTATTAAAAAACATTCTGGGCTCCAGTAGGGAGCATTATTCTTTTATTTTTTTTAAATTTAAATTTTTTTTTTTTTTTTTTTTTTTTCCATTTTTTTTTTACATTCTTTTTCAATTTTTTAACTGACCACTAACTTATAATATTACAGGTAATTTATACAGGTACATTATTACATTTCCGTAAACTGTGTTGACAATATTGTGGCAGTATGTGGACCTGTGCAGATATATGTAGATAAATATAGGACTATTAACAAAAATTCTGGGCTCCAGTAGCGAGCATTATTATTTTATTTTTTTTTGTATATTACATTTCCGTAAACTGTGTTGAAAATATTGTGGCATTATGTGGACCTGTGCAGATATATGTAGATAAATATAGGACTATTAAAAAAAAATTCTGAGCTCCAGTAGCAAGCATTATTATTTTTAATTTTTAAACTTTTTTTTTCCATTTTTTTTTTTCAAATTCTTTTTCAATTTTTGTCTAGTAGCATAAGGTCGTAAGTGCTATATACAGACTATTATCATATAATAAAACAATTATTGGCTAGTGAGCCATAGAATATAATCTGATATTCTATGGCTCACTAGTCAATAATTGTATAATATGTTCGGGTCAGTGAAAATTGCTTTCGGGCCCAGGCTCGAGGTCAAGGCGGGACAAGGCGAGGCATTTGATTCCGCGGAATTCTTGTTTACTTATCTCACTTTGTTGTTTCGTGCTCTGATTTTGTATCCAGAGCATAACTCGAACACCCTTTGGAATATTTTTATGCCCCACCACGATAGTGGAGGGGGCATTTAGTGTTGCCCTTGTCCGTCCACACACACGAATGGGTACTTGTTGTTAGGGTTAGGATAGTGTTGGGTACTCTTGTTGGGTATTTTTATAGAGTAAAAACCCAACAAGTATTCATTCGTAGGAACGTGCGTCCCGTCCGTCCGTCACAAAACTTTAACACTCGGGTAAATGTCTCATAATTTCTTCATCCTTCGACCGATCTGCTTCATATTTCAGATACACATTGCTCTGATGGTTCACTACCGCCCTGTGCCAAATCCACGTTCGTCCTGCCCCCGGCAAGCCCAGGGTCAAGGTCACATACTTGGTGCTTCAAAAACTTTAACGCTCGGGTTAATATCTTATAATTTCTGTTTTCTTTCACGGATCAGCTTCATATTTCATATACACATTGCTCTAATGGTCCTCTACTGCCCTGTGCCAAATCCACGTTCGTCCTGCCCCCGCCAAGCCCAGGGTCAAGGTCACATACTTGGTGCTTCAAAAACTTTAACGCTCAGGTAAAAGAAAATTTTGACTTGGAATTTGGCCTCATTTATTATCAAAGCGTTATGTGTGACATCCGTGTTCTATGAACACATTTTCTAGTTTATTAAACTTCACACATGCATAGAAGACGACCCAAAGGTGTGTCGCACGTAAGAATGACAACTCTTGCGTCGTTAATTTCTTAATTATCTCCCTTTGTTGTTTCGTGCACTGATTTCGTGTCCGGAGCATAACTCGAACACCCTTTGGAATGTTTTCATGAAACTTCACACATGCATAGACCACAACCCTAAAGGTGTGTCACGCAAGAATGACAACTCTTGCATCACTAATTTTTGAGTTATCTCCCTTTGTTTTTTCCGTCACTGATTTTGTCTCCGGAGCATAACTCGAACACCCTTTTTTCAAACTACTTGTGTATCTGGGGAGGGGGTACACATGCGCTTGTCGACAAGCGTCCATTTCTAGTTTCTTCATCCTTCGACCGATCTGCTTCATATTTCATATACACATTACTCTAATGGTCCTCTACCAACCTGTGCCAAATCCACGTTCGTCCTGCCCCCGGCAAGCCCAGGGTGAAGGTCACATACTTGGTGCTTCAAAAACTTTAACGCTCAGGTAAATATCTTATAATTTCTGTTCCCTGTCACGGATCAGCTTCATACTTCATATATGCATTGCTCTAATGGTCCTCTACTGCACTGTGCCAAATCCACGTTCGTCCTGCCCCTGCCAAGCCCAGGGTCAAGGTCACATACTTAGTGCTTCGAAATCTTTAGCGCTCGAGTAAACTGTTTCCTTTCACGGATCAGCTTCATACTTCATATACACATTGCTCTAATGGTCCTCTACCGCCCTGTGCCAAATCCACATTTGTCCTGCCCCCGCCAAGCCCAGGGTGAAGGTCACATACTTGGTGCTTCAAAAACTTTAACGCTCAGGTAAATATCTTATAATTTCTGTTCCCTGTCACGGATCAGCTTCATACTTCATATATGCATTGCTCTAATGGTCCTCTACTGCACTGTGCCAAATCCACGTTCGTCCTGCCCCCGCCAAGCCCAGGGTCAAGGTCACATACTTGGTGCTTCAAAAACTTTAACGCTCGGGGTAAATATCTTATAATTTCTGTTCCCTTTCACTGATCAGCTTCATACTTCATATACGCATTGCTCTAATGGTCCTCTACTGCCATGTGCCAAATCCACGTTCGTCCTGCTCCCACCAAGCCCAGGGTCAAGGTCACATACTTGGTGCTTCAAAAACTTTAACGCTCAGGTAAAAATAAATTATGACTTGGAATTTGGCCTCATTTATTATCAAAGCGATATGTGGGGCATCCGTGTTCTATGAACACATTTTCTAGTTTTTTATGTCACCATGGTATTAAAGGTACACCCCCACTCAGTAAGCACAAAATGTTCTTTATATTAGATATAACATCTGGCGAAATAAACATTCATTCACCATTACCCCACGTATTGATTGGCATTATTATATATTTTATATCAGATGTAAATTTTCACATTGATATCAGGGGCGATAACCATGTTTCCTTAAAATGTTAACAGACTTTACTATTTATTCTTTGTATTTATTTTTTGATGTGCAATGATCATACTTTATAATCTATCCAAAATATTTTTTTTTCAGGTTAGTATAAATAATTGCCTGATTCCACCGCAGGTCACTGTCAGTAAAATAAATATTACTAAATGATTATATCTGTATATCGGACACTCATAATCTTTAGAACTGGTGGAATAGTGACACAGTTATACACTTATTTAATTCCTATAAAGAACATTTTGTGCCACTGAGTGGGCATGTACCTTTAATTGTTACAAATTTACTCATTTTCTGATCCATGGAAAAACAATCAGTGATAATTCGCTTGCAGATCAGTAGCCTATTTCATCAACATTGCAAAGTATACTTTAGTAGCAAAGTATACTTTGAGGGAGAAATTTTCAATTTTATGATAAATTTATTAATTTGTATTATACTGAATTTATTACATTATCACAGCCAATTTGGCTGTGATAATGTAATACATTCAGTATAATAATTCTGCATACTTTTAATTATGAAATATATGCATTTGTTAGTTCTATATGAAATAATGCATTTCAGGAAAAATAAATGATTACTCCCTCAAAGTATACTTTGCTAGTAAAGTATACTTTGCAATGTTGATGAAATAGGCTACAGGTTCTCGAGTGGAACCCTTCTAAACTGGACATCATGCCTGTCTGTCTGTCTGTGTCTGTCTGTCGTCCTGATAGTCAAACCCATGCTGTGGACCTAGACTTTGTAGCGTGTCAACTGACAAGGCTGTTATACAAGGTGTATGATCACGTGGTACCAACAACAACAACAGTGGCTGAAAGAGTTGAAATCTTGCCCACTCCAAACTAAGTATTATTTGATATTTTCCTTAATATGCAACGGATTTTGATGAAATATGGCACAGCAAACACGTCTTCATGTGCTGCATTTGGTGGTCCATGGGGTTTGGCACAGACGTATGTCGTTTTTGCGAAGAATCTTCACAAAAACTACAGAAGTTTGGGCGAAAATACAGAGACCACAAAATGCAGCTTAACAAGACGCGTTTGATGCGCCATATTTCATCAAAATCCGTTTCGTATTAAAGGACAATATAAAAGAATACGTACTTTCAATCGGATGGATTCTGGAAGTTTCTGTACTTGTTGTTGTTGGTAGTACCACGTGATCATACACCTTCTTATAGGGAGTAAAATAACTAGAGATACTGGGATATGTGTTTGTTTAATTTTGATGGGTTTTACTTTAGTGTATCTTTATCTATAATCAATAATCTATATCTATTCATGATAGAAGTTATATGTTAATAAATTTGTCACATTCGGCTCACATACTTGATTTACAATGTATCTCTCTAAAGTGAACACCCTGGCAACCCTTAGGGTTTTCGGTTTTGATAAATTCTACTTGACATGTAATAATATTTAGGGAAACAGTTCTGTCACACATCAATGTATGTTATTATTGATTGTATTTCAGTATGACGTCAATGGTGACGGAATGCTGGACATTCTGTTTGTGACATCAACTGGTGATCTGCTGTTCTACTCAGCAAATGGCACAGCCCTCACTCAAAGCTTTATGGAGGTATGGTCACATCGTGTTATATCTTGAATAAATTTTTTAAATATTCTTCAGAGTTATGCAATTTTAGACATATTACCATTAAAATTGCATTATAATTAATGAAAGCAGGGCATAATAAAATGAGCTTTGCATGGACATCCATTTTTGTCGCGCCTGCTTTAGTAGAGGCGCGACTAGTCGGCGCTTTTTCCGTCGTCGTCGTCAGGTTTTTAGCTCGACTATTCGAAGAATAGTTAGAGCTTATGTTGTCACCCCGGCGTCGGCGTCACCGTCACGCCTTGGTTAAGGTTTTTAGTCAACCTTGTATGTGGAATACTACTGGCCCTACACCCGCCATACTTGCACAACTTCATCTCTTAGTGATGTACATCAATAACTCCTGATCTATATTTGACCTTGACCTACATTTCCTCTGAAATTACTTAGTTAATTCCCCTTGGTTAAGGTTTTTAGTCAACCTTGGTTAAGGTTTTTAGTCAAGCTTGTACATGGAATACTATTGTGCATACAGACACCATACTTGGACAACCTTTTCTCATAGGGATGTACATCAATAACTCCTGATCTATAGTTGACCTTGACCTACATTTCCTTTTGAATTACTTAGTTAATTCCCCTTGGTTAAGGTTTTTGTCGCGCCTACTTTAGCAGAGGCGCGACTATAGTCGGCGCTTTTTCCGGCGTCGTCGTCCGCGGCGTTGGCTGCAGCGTCCGGTTTTTTGTAAGGCAAATGCGTTAAAGTTATTGTTTTTTCACAATATCTCTTTAACCCCTTGCCAGACATTGATAATATTTCACATCAATGTTTGTCTAGGGATGATGCTTCATTACGCACACCCCCACATCCAAATTTTGAAGGTCAAGGTCATTTATTTCCTTGTAATGTTCACTGGTTTTGTAACAAAAATGCGTTAAACTTAATTGTTTTTTCACAATATCTCTTTAACCCCTTGCCAGACATTGATAATATTTCACATCAATGTTTGTCTAGGGATGATGCTTCATTACGCACACCCCCACATCCAAATTCTCAAGGTCAAGGTCATTTATTTACTTTTAATGTTCACCGGTTTTGTAACAGAAATGCGTTTTAAAGTTATTGTTTTGTCACAACATCTCTTTAACCCCTTGCCAGACTTTTATAATATTTCACATCAATGTTTGTCTAGGGATGATGCTTCATTACGCACACCCCCACATCCAAATTCTGAAGGTCAAGGTAATTTATTTACTTTTAATGTTCACCGTTTTTTTTAAGGCAAATGTGTTAGTTATTGTTTTTTTCACAATATCTCTTTAACCCCTTGCCAGACTTTTATAATATTTCACATCAATGTTTGTGTAGGGATGATGCTACATTACGCACACCCCCCCATCCAAATTCTCAAGGTCAAGGTTATTTATTTACTTTTAATGTTCATCGGTTTTGTAACAGAAATGCGTTAAAGTTATTGTTTTTTCACAATATCTCTTTAACCCCTTGCCAGACTTTGATAATATTTCACGTCAATGTTTGTCTAGGGATGATGCTTCATTACGCACACCCCCACATCCAAATTCTCAAGGTCAAGGTCATTATGCCCCCGCCACCGAATGGTGAGGGGGGCATATAGTGTTAACGCTCGGGTAAATGGCTTATAATTTCTGTTTCCTTGCTCGGATCTGCTTCACATTTCACACACGCATTGCTCCAATGGTCCTCTGCCACCCTGTGACAAATCCACATTCGTCCCGCCCCCACTAAACCCATGGTCAAGGTCACAGACTTGGTGCGTTCGAAACCTTAACGCTCGGGTAAATACCTTATAATTTCTGTTTCCTTGCTCGGATCTGCTTCACATTTCACACACGCATTGCTCCAATGGTCCTCTGCCACGCTGTGACAAATCCACATTCGTCCCGCCCCCGCTAAGCCCATGGTCAAGGTCACATATTTGGTGTGTTCGAAACCTTAACGCTCGGGTAGATGCCTTATAATTTGTTTCCTTGCTCGGATCTGCTTCACATTTCACACACGTATTGCTCCAATGGTCCTCTGCCACCCTGTGACAAATCTACATTTGTCCCGCCCCCGTTAAGCCCAGGGTCAAGGTCACAGACTTGGTGCGTTCGAAACCATAACGCTTGGGTAAATGGCTTATAATTTCTGTTTCCTTGCTTGGATCTGCTGCTCATTTCACACACGCATTGCTCCAATTGTCGTCTACCACCCTGTGACAAATCCACATTCGTCCCGCTCCCGCTAAGCCCAGGGTCAAGGTCACAAACACTCGGGTAAATGGCTTATTATGCCCCCGCAACCGAATGGTGAGTGGGGCATATAGTGTTACCGGTGTCCGTCCGTACTCGGGGTAAATGGCTTGTAATCAAATATGCCTCGTTTTCTTTGGCTGCCAGTGGGGGCATTCGTGTGCCGACAGGCCACATTTCTAGTTTATTTACTTGTAATGTTCACGGTCAGATGCCTCGGCAGGCGCGATATCGCTTCCGTGGCGGAATTATTGTTATTATCCCATTCCTTAGTGAAAATGAGATATAGGGATGCAAAAGACGTCCGTCTGTTCGTCTGTCCATCACAATTCCATTTTTTTTACCGGATGACCAATTGGCTTGAAACTTCATATACATATTCATTATCATCCATATTTTCAGTACCTACCCCATCCATGCTCCCTCCATGCTCAATATCAAGGTTAGGTCAATGACAAATGACTTTGACTTTACCATATCAACGATTGACTTGAAACTTAATATGTATGTTTATGATCCAACCACCACAGCAATGGGATACATGCCATTGGCGGCGTTCTGGTCTTATTAAAAAAACATGTTTTGTCAGCAGATAAAAATCATCTGCTGCTGGCCAGACATCTTTTAGTCTAAAAATTAGACAATTTTGAAAGAAAAACAACTGATGGCAATATTCGTTTCCCTGATATCTCATAATTTCATGTTGTTACAGCTGCCACCGGTCTTCGTACAACAATACTGGTATAAAGAGGTGGACATGGCATCTGAGGCGGACATCCACAAATATGTATCAAGTTCTTCCGGACTGGTTCGTACAGTTTTTAGCTCGCCTGCACGAAGTGCAGAAGAGCTTATGGCATACCCCCGGTGTTGTCGGCAGCGTCGTCGTCAGCGTCGTCGTCAGCGTCCACAAACATAACGTTGGGGTAAATGTCTTATGACTTCTGTTTCCTTTCATGGAACACCTTGATATTTCATACATGCATTCCTCAGATGACCCTCTATCATGCTGTAGCAAATCCATGACCCATCACCCAACTCTTACCCCAAGGTCAAGGTCACAAACTTAGCATGTTCATAAACTTTGTGGGTGGCAGGTGGGAGCATGCGATGGGTAATTTAACGATCGGGGTTCACCCTTACCAGAATCCTGACTGGAGACTTGGTTTAGCCCTCACATACGTCTGGCATTTTGTATGTGACAGTTGAATATGGTTATACCCCTCAGGGGTTGAAAACATACTTTTTTTCCACTCGCCCAGCTGGGCAAGTACAAAAAAAAAGTACTTGCCCAGGTCAAAAAGTTACTCGCCCAGTTTTTAAAAAAAATAAAATGCTATTTCCAGTATTTGTAATGTTGCATCTTATTTAAAAAAAAGAAGCTTTTACATATATTTGATCATTACCAAAACGTATGAGACATATTCACTATTATTGTTATTTATATTTTAAGTATTAAATGAACATAAACAAACAAATAAATATTATTTATCGTGAGATAAACTTCGTCAAGTTTTTTCTTCAACAACGTTTTTTAGCAGCGAATTTGCTCAGAGGCTTGCATGCTTCTTATTTTCTATAAGCGTTGAATGAGATAGATTTTGTTTAATTTATAGTGGCTATGTTTGCATGCGCTGCGCGCTGCCTTAATTACTAAATTCAATGGTTTCGGACCCAGTGCCGACCGTTTCGTCCCAAGCCGTTATGTTCGGCGTCTGAAATGTGCGTTAACCCAACTGTATACGAGACGATATATGTGGCCGCGTATACACTCGTCTATGCTCGCAGTAATATATTATTTGTTAGCCCGGCCGCATACAGCCGACAAATAATCCGTGAATTAAACTTGCCCGATATGGACCGTGTTCAAAATCGCTAGCGATTCTACCCGTAACCGTGTACATAGACACTGCTTGAATCTTACTTCCCGCAAATTGACGTAAACTGTAAACAACAAATGGTCGCTGAATTAATACCATTTGTTGGCCGTTATCGATGGAATTAATTGGCAATTTCTTCAGAAAAAAAATCCTGACCAAATCTTTCACTCGCCAAGCTGGGCGAGTGCCTGTAGAAAGTACTCGACCGCCACAAAAAGCACTCGCCATGGTGAGCTGGGCGAGTGAAATTTCAACCCCTGTATGCTGTCCCCTTATATGAGCATTACGATTATTCGTAATGCTATTTGAGGGGAAGGGGCCAAGTGACATTGGTGTGGTAGGGACCTGGCACCTGGTCGGGTTATTCTAATTTCAGGGCTGAATATATATTTTCTCGATGTAAATATTCCGTTCTGATTTTGGTATTTTCCCCCCAATGCAGCAGGTTAAAACGGGATCGAACCTGTTTGCCCGGCCTTACATGACCTTAGCTGTTGATAGGCCGTTAAACACCAATAAACAAACAAACATAAACTTAACATTGGGGTAAATGTTGTGTAACTTCTGTTTCTTTACAGGGAACTCTTTGATATTTCATACATGCATTCATCTGATGATCCTCTATTGTGCTACAACCAATCCATTACCCATCCCCACCCCTTTCCCCAAGATCAACGTCATAAACTTAACATTGGAGTAAATGTTTTTTATAACTTCTGTTTCTTTACAGGGAACGCCTTGATATTTCATACATGCATTCATCTGATGATCCTCTATTGTGCTACAGCAAATCCATGACCCCCACCCCTTTCCCCAAGGTCAAGGTCACAAACTTAGCACATTCATACATGCATTCCTCATGTGAATAGCTAATCATGCTGTAGAAAATCACCAACTTAGTGCTTTCATAAACTTAACGTTGGGTTAAAGTTTGTATAACTTCTGTTTTCAGGGATCGCATTGGTATTTCATACATGCATTCATCTTAATATGCTATATCATGCTTTAGCAAATCCATGACCCACCTTCCACCACTGACCCCAATGTCAAAGTCCACCGCACATCCCTTAAGCCAAGGTTAAGTTATATAATATTCATGTTTTAAAACTTTTTTATACAACTGTGCCAAGTTTGTGTGAAGGCTGCCAACAGGCGAGCTTCGTTGTCTTCTGACAACTCTTGTTTGTTGCAGTATTGAAAATCTGAAGGCTAATTTTCTATAAATTTGTCTCAGAATTAATGCTGTTTTCATAATAGCGTTGGATAATTCTTTTGAATTTTTTCAACTTACAAATACCATTTGTGTCCCTGGCAGGTAGATAGTCTAGATCTAGTAGAGTAGAGTATTTGGACGTAAAACCAGAGGTTGTGAGTTCAATCAGGGCATGAACACATTTTGAACACATGAGTATTTTCCATTCCACTGGCCTTTTTGATGAGCCTCTCTATACGACTTAGCCATTGCTTGGTGTCGTCTACTGTTGTTTTATATCTTTTTGATCTTCTTTAAAATCAATCAAAACATGAATTGACTGTACTTTAGAATCATTTCCATTGAAAATGATTCTAAAGTGTGGTTAAACCATGCTTTTGATGAGAATAATGGAAACAAATAAGATACACAGCAGACGACAATAATTGTAATTGATCTTTTTTTTGTGCCTATGGCTAAGGAAAATGACTGCACTACATTTGTGACTACCGTATACTGTAGCCCCAGATTGACCTGCATATCTGCATCGCATAGTCCAAGATGGCTTACGTAGCAAATTTGATTGTGACTGGAGATGTGGGGCTTATGGATTATGCGACCAGTGTAGTTCCCGAACAGTTTGTATATTCCCACAGTCTGATCAGGATCTGCACTGTTCACCATTCCATTCTAAAAAGCAATATAGATCGTTATCAGGCTACAGGAATGTGTTATTATATCCCCCGCAACAAGTTGTGGTGGGGGGGTATACTGGAGTCAGGTTGTCCGTCCGTCCGTCCATGCATCATTTCTTCCGTCCGAGAACATCAGAGAAATATTGTTGTAACTTCTATTTCCTTCATCTGAAATACTTAATATTTCACACATGCATTCCTGTAAGGCTCTACTGCCATGCTGTGCCAAATCCATGACCGTCCAACCCCCGCTGATCCCAAGGTCAAATACTTAGTCTCTTTACAAAACTTAACATCAGAGAAATATGTTAGAACTTCTATTTCCTTCATCTAAAATGCTTAATATTTCACACATACATTCCTGTAAGGCTCTACTACCATGCTGGGCCAAATCTGTGGCCGTCCAACCCCCGCTGATCCCAAGGTTAATGTCAAATACTTAGTCTCTTTACAAAACTTAACATCAGAGAAATATGTTATAACTTCTATTTCCTTCATCTAAAATGCTTAATATTTCACACATGCATTCCTGTAAGGCTCTACTACCATGCTGTGCCAAATACACGACCATCCAACCCCCGCTGATCCCAAGGTCAAGGTAAAATACTTGGTCTCTTTACGAAACTTAACATCTGACAGAGAAATAAGTTATAACTTCTATTTCCTTCATTGAAAATTCTTAATATTTCCCTCGTGCATTCCTCTAAGGTTGTACTATCATGCTGTGACAAATCTACGACCGTCCAACCCCCGCTGATCCCAAGGTCAAGGTGACATACTTTGTCTCTACAAAAGTTAACATCAGAGAAACTTTGTTATAACTTCTATATCTTTCATCGAAAATTCTTAATATTTCATGCGCATTCCTCTAAGTCTCATGCTGTGACAAATCCCCGCTGATCTCGAGGTTAAGGTCACATACTTAGTCTCTTTACAAAACTTAACATCAGAGAAATCGGTTATAACTTCTCTTTCCTTGCTCGGATATGCTTCACATTTCACACGCGCATTGGTCCAATGGAACTCTACCACCTTGTGACAAATTCACGTTCGTGCCGCCCCCGCTAAGCCAAGAATCAAGGTCACACGCCCACACACTTGGAAATCTTTTACATATTTAGGGGCACCTGGGCCCACGCTGGGGTTATTCCGTAAGCCTCTCTTACTGACCAATCTAGTTTGATCTGGATCTTCACTGGTACATCCCATAAGCCCCATTTTCCTTTTTCCCCGGTAACAGCCACAAATAATCAGTTACTGCTCATTCAAATATGTTCAAAATTTGTGACTGTGTCACAGCCACATAATTTATGTGGGACTGTGTCACAGCCACAAATATGTGGGACTTGAACAGTTTATTAGGAGTCAGGTTGTCACTTCTGTCAAACATTCATCATTGCCTAGTTCATTCGGAGGGATACTTAAAGCTGTGGTCCCATGTATCAGATATAAACGAGAAACGGAACATTTTAACCCTTACTACGCTGAATTAAATGTTGTCGTCTGCTGGAAATGTTTTTGTTTTCAATATTTCTCGACAAAAACCTGGTTTTCCAGTGGTGACGATTTTCATGTGCTGTCAAAACCAGTTTTTTGTTAAGAATTAAAGCAAAAATGAAAAACAGCAGATGGCAATTTCCGTCAACAGCTTAGGAATGGTTAAATAACTGGAGTAGGACTATTTGATAGTACTAGGTCACGTGAGGGCCTTTTCTTGTGGAGGTGGCCTAAACTGACACCAGCTATTAACATGTTCTTAACCCGTCCACCCCTAAGTAACTGACAGGGGATATTTCATATTAAGTTTAAGACTGTTCCATTATGCAGAAAAGGGGTTCATTTTGTAAAAAATATCCACAAATGGTGCAGATCTTGATGAGATGGCTCGTTACGAGCCGGCTCATCATGACCTACACTGTTTGCAAATATTCGGAAAGAGGTGTCTAGTGTTAAACAATAATCCAATAAAATAAAAATTAGAAAAGTGGTCCCCTAATACTAGTACATGTACTGGTATATGAAATGTCACAGAGCTCCAGATAAGCTGCGTATTGGCGTATTTTACGCACTTGTTTTAGCAGAATACGCATTGATTATCAAAAGTGGAAGTACAAAATACTCACAGCAATGTGAAAATACGCATTGGATTTCAAATTGTGTAATAAAAATAATGTAATAAAATTAAAAAAAATCTTAGTTGAGCTGCAAACAGTGTCTGCTTTTTACAGCTAAAATAAGTGAATTTTTTTAAATTTGTTTTATTTTTTATCGTTTGTTCCCAATTTAATAAAGAAGAAACTCAATAGCACATTTGTAAAAGTAAAATACTGTTTAGAATACTCTCTGAATAAAAATGCGTTACTTAACCCTTCTAACCATACATAGCTCAGAGATTCTGCTGGGGAAAATAAAAAAATCGCCACTTCAAAAAATTGGCGATAAAAAAATACAATTTTCGAAAATTGATTTTTTTTTCGCCAATTGTTTATTTTTATCGCCAATTGCGAAAGTGGCGATCGCCAGCGGAATCCCTGATAGCTGGAATGGAACTTATCTAGTGCTCTGAATGCCATGTTGCATGTTACCAGGGCAAGCGGTACCTGAGAGTCGATCCACATGTGCTGGCCACCCCGGTGTTGGCCGACCTGAACAACGACCATCGGATGGACGAACTTGTGATTCCCGTGTCCTACTACTTCGATCCCGAGGACTATAGGTACCGCGAAACATCTCAAATGCGGCCAACAAATGGGCTATCAGCTGTCAATGGGTTGCACACAGCATTTTCAGCATTTGTGGTGGTGACTGGGAGAACAAAATACTCACAGCAATGTGAAAATACTCACAGCAATGTGAAAATACTCACAGCAATGTGAAAATACTCACGAAAATACTCACAGCAATGTGAAAATACTCACAGCAATGTGAAAATACTCACAGCAATGTGAAAATACTCACAGCAATGTGAAAATACGGATTGATTTGCAAATTGAGTAGTGAAAATACTCACAGCAATGTGAAAATACGGATTGATTTGCAAATTGAGTAGTGAAAATACTCACAGCAATGTGAAAATACGGATTGATTTGCAAATTGAGTAGTGAAAATACTGTAATAAAGTTGAAAATTGACTTAGTTGAGCTGCAAAAAGCAAACATTGTTTTTGCTTTTTGCAGCTCAAATAAGTGAATTTTTAAATTTGTTTTATTTGTTATCATTTGTTCCCTATTTAATATAAAGGAAGAAAATCAATAATACATTTGTAAAAGTAAAATACGCATTGAATTTGAAATATGGGGATATAATACTCTTTAGTTACAAAACTTATCTGGAGCTCTGCTTGTATTTCGGTGCTGAACTTATGATAGCCGCCATACAGGTGCATTGTCAGCTGTATACAGGTAAAATAAAATCACACTACTGTTTACACATCAACAGACAGCAATTACTGAATAGTTTGCTTCGAAATGAAAACATGTCTTGGCATTTCATTAGAATTGTCTCCTTGGGAGACAATTCTAATGAAATACCAAGATGTGTTTTCATGGAAAATAAGAAAAATATGCTATATTTGTGGTCTGTTTATTGTTTTATGCAGCATGATAAAGGTGCCACAAATTTTTATTGCTTTTTGATACTCGCTACTTTTGATTTCAATTGGGTTTTTGGCAATTTTAATTGGGTATTTAAGCAAATACGCAGCTTATCTGGAGCTCTGTGTATACATTATAACCTGAGCAGATGTAAAACTAAATCAATCAACTCTTGCATATTCACACAAGGGAATAATACCTGCTATAGTTTTGCTGTGGATGGTAAGTCTACTTGAGTGGCATAATGGAGAAGGGTATATGCCCTGATCAGACCGCATACATGCAAACATCATCAGGTACCTTTTCTCAATCAGCTGCTCAAATATGAGGCTTGTTGTTGCTATCCTAATTGCTAATGTGAGTGTCAGGTGGGAGCATGCGATGGGTAATTGAATGATCGAGATTCATCCTTACCGGAATTCAGAATGGAGAACTGGTTTGGTGGTTTGGCCCTCAGGTACGTCTTTGGAATTCTTGTATGTGAGGGTTAAATCCCTTGTATAAGTAATACAATTATTCCTAATCCTGTGGGTGGCAGGGGGGAGTATGTGATGGGTAATTTAACGATCGGGGCTCACCTTTACCGGAATTCCGACCGGAGGCCTGGTTTGTATGGAAGGTAATATCCGCTATAATTGTATCCCCCGGACTCTTCGGGGGATACTATGGATTTTACAGCGCGCCGCGTCCGCGTCCGCCGCAGACACTTCTTGTCCGGAGCATAACTCGAACACCCTTTGGAATATTTTCATGAAACTTCACACATGCATAGACCACGACCCGAAGGTGTGTCGCGCACAAGAATGACAACTCTTGCAGAGCTAATTTTTGAGTTATCTCCCTTTTTTGTTTCTCGCACTGATTTCGTGTCCAGAGCATAACTCCACCACCCTTTGGAATATTTTCATGAAACTTCACACATGCATAGACCACGACCCGAAGGTGTGTCACGCACAAGAATGACAACTCTTGCATAGCTAATTTTTGAGTTATCTCCCTTTTTTGTTTCGCGCACTGATTGACCATAACTCGACCACCCTTTGGAATATTTTTATGAAACTTCACACATGCATAGACCACGACCCGAAGGTGTGTCGCACACAAGAATGACAACTCTTGCATAGCTAATTTTTTAGTTATCTCCCTTTTTTGTTTTCACGCACTGATTTCCTGTCCGGAGCATAACTCCACCACCCTTTGGAATATTTTCATGAAACTTCACACATGCATAGACCACGACCCGGAGGTGTGTCGCACACAAGAATGACAACTCTTGCATAGCTAATTTTTGAGTTATCTCCCTTTTTTGTTTTGGGCACTCTACAAATTGGACACATGACATGAACTTTCCTTTAAAACAAAATTGCTGAATACAAACAGTGTTTAGCCATAGTGACCACCCACTGTGCAATGCTATAAAAAAGGCCATTAAGAGATAACACCAGATAAAACCACTGGGCAGTGACCAGTGGTCATCTTTATTTCCCCAGAACCAATTTGCTGGACTACTTTCTTTTGTTTCCAGATGACCAGCTGGTCAAGTGGTATTTACACACATGTTTACACATAACACAGACTCCATTTAGTGATAATCTCTGTATACATGTACATGTACATTTTACCAGGAAGCAGTAATCATACTCCCCAAGATTTACATAGTTCATGGTTCCAAAATTCATGAATTGTCATGCTTTCAATAAAGTAGATCCAGATGAACTGGCTGATCATAATGAGCCGTCTCATCTTGATCTACACTGTCAAACCAATCAGCATATTTTCGAGAGATAAATACCCTTATGTATGTATGAACTTAAATAATTTGAACATTGAAGAGCCATATTCAGATATTTTAAGTACCACATAAAGGTACTTGACCCTCTCCTGTTTATATGACACTTTAGTCTGATGTTGAGCAGTTCATGGGGGAAAAAGCTGATATTTGTATTATTTCTCCACAGATGTTACTTTGTGACCACTATTTGAGACGGTTCAAATGCGTGTGGATATGTTCACGGATAAACAGGAAAAATAATTATCTGAGAGTGGCAGCTAAACTTGTCCCACTGCTTTGTCAGTAAACAATACTTTTTGTATTTTATTGCGCAATACCCAATCTAGTTAGATTGATTGATTATTGGTGTTGAACGGCCTATCAACATGTAAGGTCATTCAAGGCCGGTCATTTAAGGCTGGACCAACGGGTGGAATATTCTGTATGCAACCTGTACATAATGAGGGGAATTCTCAAAATCAGAGCTCAATACTTACAGAAACTATTCAGCCCTGAAATTCGGATATCCTGACCTGGTGCATATTGGTGACTCTTCAATATATATTAAATTTATTGATTAAATGTTCCATTAAGTTATTTACCAGAGCTCCAGTTAAGGTGGGTATTCTGACCAACTCTCCCCGGGTACTTTTCCCAACAAAAAAATGCAAGTTGGGAGTGCTCTAGAAATCGTCTCATCGAGACAATTCTAAATACACTCCCGACTTGCCATTTTTAGTGAATGAAAAATTAAAAAGACATTCTAATATTTTGATCTAAATAAGCACCTTATCTGGAGCTCCGATTACATGTACAGTACACACAGCGAGCTCATGCAAAAGTTTCACACTTTTTATATACAAAACCTTGACACCATGTGCGACTAGCGTAAACCCCAGATCAGCCTGCGCATCAGTCTGATCAGGGGCTGCATGTATGATGTTTGTTATTCAGACATCAAAGTAGCATCACTTCCGATCGCAAGTTTTATATGTTTGGCCATTTTTACTTTGTTTCTTCTGTGTTTATCTCGTCGCGGTCATTTTCAGAATTAACACATGTTCCAAAACCATGGAATATGCATGCAACAGCCAATTCACACATGTGTGGAATGGCGGTGCGGAACATAAAATAGTCGCGCTTCCCGAGTGTGTTTGCAGTTTAAATATTATCCGAATATACATGTTGATAGAGTGTCTCAACAAATTAATAAAATATACAAAAGAAATGTTGTTTTTTTTTTGTGATAAAAAACACATTGCTTCATATTTAAAAATGCCCACCCTTTATTGCATGTGTGATTGAGTATATTCATACGCGTGTGTTGACTGTGTGTGGAATTGCTGAAACTGACCAGATGTCGGATGACATAAATACTTTACAATTCTCATTTTTGGACGATTTATAAATTTAAAAAAATGGCATTATTTATTTTTTTCTGAAAAAGACATATATGATAGTCGTTTGTTTCTCCGATGAAAATGATGCAGTTTTTGTAAAAACAGACAGAATTTCCACTCTCTAATTGCAGCAGACTGTTATCAGTTGTGCCTTTGATCTTGATACAATACGCCTGGTAACCTCAGTCAAATCAGCAAGCGTCGCCACAGGGGGTGATGGCAATTCCCTATTTTGGAACCACACTTCCCTTATGTGAAGTGCCTTTCTGGTTTTAAAGAGGCATGAATAATGCATGAAGACCCGTTTTCTCGTCTGCTCTGTACACCTTTTCTTGTGTGCTCTGTACACCTTACCTGTAGAGAGAACAATAGAGACTGGGAGAACCATGTGCTAGCATGGGCTTGCATGTGCAAATGTCCAGTGCTTGACCACTGCTGACCACAGGTAATTTATACAGGTAAATTACTACATTGGGTACTGTGTTGAAAATATTGTGGCATTATGTGGACCTGTGCAGATATATGTAGATAAATATAGGACTATTAAAAAAAATTCTGGGCTCCAGTAGCAAGCATTATTATTTTTAATTTTTAAAAAAAAAAAAATCATTTTTTTTTTTCAAATTCTTTTTCAATTTTTGTCTCGTAGCATAAGGTCGTAAGTGCTATATACAGACTATTATCATATAATAAAACAATTATTGACTAGTGAGCCATAGAATATAATCTGATATTCTATGGCTCACTAGTCACTAATTGTATAATATGTTCGGGCCAGTGAAAATTGCTTTCGGGCCCAGGCTCGAGGTCAAGGCGGGACAAGGCGAGGCATCTAATTCCGCGGAATTCTTGTTTACTTATCTCCCTTTGTTGTTTCGTGCTCTGATTTTGTATCCAGAGCATAACTCGAACACCCTTTGGAATATTTTTATGCCCCACCACGATAGTGGAGGGGGCATTTAGTGTTACCCTTGGTCCGTCCGTCCGTCCGTCCGGGCACACATTAGGGTACTTACGGGGTAGGGGGCGTGGTCTAAGACAATGGGTTAGGGTTAGAACACAATGGAACTTAATCCGTACCCCGTAAGCCTATTATGTCTTATGGGGTATTTCCTTTGATCTTTTATATAGCAAGTACCCCCTAAGGTCCGAAATGTAAGTTCGTCCGTCCGTCCGTCCGTCCGTCCGTCCGTCCTGCACACACGAATGGGTACTTGTTGTAAGCGTACGGGGATCTTATTGGGTAGGGTTAGGATAGTGTTGGGTACTCTTGTTGGGTATTTTTATAGAGTAAAAACCCAACAAGTATTCATTCGTAGGAACGTGCGTCCCGTCCTCCCGTCCGTCTGTCCGTCCGTCCGTCCAGCACAAAACTTTAACACTCGGGTAAATGTCTCATAATTTCTTCATCCTTCGACCGATCTGCTTCATATTTCATATACACATTGCTCTGATGTCACTACCGCCCTGTGCCAAATCCACGTTCGTCCTGCCCCCGGCAAGCCCATGGGTCAAGGTCACATACTTTGGTGCTTCAAAAACTTTAACGCTCCGGAGTTAATATCTATAATTTCTGTTTTCTTTCACGGATCAGATTCATATTTCATATACACATTGCTCTAATGGTCCTCTACTGCCCTGTGCCAAATCCACATTCGTCCTGCCCCCACCAAGCCCAGGGTCAAGGTTACATACTTGGTGCTTCAAAAACTTTAACGCTCGGGTAAATATCTTATACTTTCTGTTTTCTTTCATGGATCATCTTCATATTTCATATACGCATTGCTCTAATGGTCCTCTCCCGTCCTGTGCCAAATCCACGTTCGTCCTGCCCCGCCAATCCCAGGGTCAAGGTCACATACTTGGTGCTTCAAAAACTTTAACGCTCAGGTAAATATCTTATAATTTTTCTTTCCATTCACGGATCAACTTCATATTTCATATATGCGTTGCTCTAATGGTCCTCTACCGCCCTGTGCCAAATCCACGTTCGTCCCGCCCCCGCCAAGCCCAGGGTTAACATCACATACTTAGTGCTTCAAAAACTTTAACGCTCATGTAAATATCTTATAATTTCTGTTTTCTTTCACGGATCAGCTTCATATTTCATATATGCATTGCTCTAATGGTCCTCTACCGCCCTGTGCCAAATCCACGTTTGTCCTGCCCCCGCCAAGCCCAAGCCCCAGGTCAAGGTCACATACTTGGTGCTTCAAAAACTTTTAACTCTCCGGTAAAAGAAAATTTTGACTTGGAACTTGGCCTCATTTATTATCAAAGCAATATGTGGGACATCCGTGTTCTATGAACACATTTTCTAGTTTATTAAACTTCACACATGCATAGAAGACGACCCAAAGGTGTGTTGCACGTAAGAATGACAACTCTTGCGTAGTTAATTTCTTAGTTATCTCCCTTTGTTGTTTCGTGCACTGATTTCGTGTCTGGAGCATAACTCGAACACCCTTTGGAATATTTTCATGAAACTTCACACATGCATAGACCACAACCCTAAAGGTGTGTCACGCAAGAATGACAACTCTTGCATCACTAATTTTTTAGTTATCTCCCTTTGTTTTTTCCGTCACTGATTTTGTCTCCGGAGCATAACTCGAACACCTTTTTTTCAAACTACTTGTGTATCTCGGGAGGGGGATACACATGTGCTTGATGCTTGCTGACTGGTGCCATTACAACTTACTTTCATGTTATTTTATTCGTCATTCGTGTTTGTGACATTGAAATCTTCTTGGTTGTAGTCTAAATTGCATGTGCATTTGGCTTGAAGCTTTATTCATTCGCAAAAGTGGTGGACTAGTTGCAATTATACACTTATTTAAGTTCCATAAAGAAAAGTTTGTACCTACTAGATGGGACCCCAGCTTCAACAATAGTTAAATCTATATTTTAATTAGTCAAGATCCAGAGCAGAATGGGTGCAGGTTATTGGAAATTAGGTCCCATAACATCCATAAGAAAAATGAAAGTAGCAAGTAGAGAGAATAGCAAAATGTGTGGTAACAGGTTAGTTTTTTTTAGGGAAAATCAATGGTGGTGGCCCACCTTAGTCTGATCCCGGATGGTTATTGGTTTGCATCGGTAACGGGCCAGTTTGACAGTCAACCTGTGTAAGTTACCATATGTGTAACTTACTATAAAAATGTGATTGTTTTCAATTACGTACATATATAATTGAATTATGAGGATACATGTATGTATAAAACACATTAGTAAGTCAAACACCATACATACATATGCAATTTAGTTAATATAGGTTAGAGAATAACAAATGGTGCGAAATCGTCAAGACGGTAAAAGTAGTCCGGTATGAACAAAATGGTGCAGGTGTTTTGAGGTTACTGACACAGTTTACTTGCAAATCTTGATCGATTACTACCCAGTTTCACTTGAGG
The DNA here is from genome assembly GCA_029237695.1 of Conchocele bisecta. NCBI lineage: Eukaryota > Metazoa > Mollusca > Bivalvia > Lucinida > Thyasiridae > Conchocele > Conchocele bisecta. Next base: position 71,129,293 of record CM055269.1, on the reverse strand, counting down.
AACATGATGGTCATGTGATGTAAACAGAGTTTCCGTGGCCAAACAAAAAAATGTAAACAATATTGGGGGACATGACGAGGTTGGATTTTTCTGTCTTAGGAGTAAGTGAAGCTATTGTTTATTTCATGCAGAACCAGTACTGACCGGCTGCAGGTCATGTACAAGTAGGTCCCACAACATCCATACGAATAGTGAAAGTAGGAGAGACTGACCTTATTGGATGGGATTCGGTTAAAGTGTATAGTAAAACTATTTGGTGCCTTCTAACCTATACTGTGATCATTTGTAGGTGAAATATTACATCAACACCAGCATTGGAGGTGTGCCTGAAACAGCCAATCACATCTCGTACTATTATTTATTAGTCGGAGGATTCCTAACATTGACAACAGTGCCATCTGGCGTCATAATGAGGCACTAGTAACCAATATATTGCTTGCATCATTCTGCTTGTGGCTCGATGCTTTCTGCTTGCGGGTTTCCGCTTTCGGACTGTGGCTTGATGCTTACTTCCTGCAGCTTTGTCCTTACTGCTTTCGGCCTTATTCAATGTGCTAAGTGCTTGTTCTTACTTTCTATTGCAAATGCTTAGTGCAATAAAACAGGGACACGAATAAGGACGTATCAATAATTGTAATGTAAATAAGACGAATGAACAAAGCAATCAGCAGAATGGACATGTAAGAAAGACAAATACAATTACAACAAGCAGATTTCAAATGTAATAAATACAAATGACGAATGAAATAACGTGAATATAACGTGAATGCAAGCATCAAGTCACATAGAATTATGGCGGATATTACCTTCCATAGGTTTGGCATTTTGTATGTGACAGTTGAATCTGGGTATACCCCTTATGTGACTATTACAATTATTCGTAATCCTATTTTTGGGGAAGGGGCCAAGTGACTTTGGTGTGGTAAGGACCTAGCTGTTGATAGGCCGTTAAACACCAATAAGTAAATAATAAATAATTCCTAATCCTATTACTTTTAGGGGAAGGGGCCAAGTGACTGGTGTGGTATGGGCCTGACACCAGGTCAGGTTATTCTAATTTCAAGGTTGAATATATTTTTTGTCGATGTAAATATTCCGTTCTGATTTTGGGATTTTCCCTCAATGCAGCAGGTTACATTGGAAATACGGGATCAAACCCGTTGGCCTGGCCTTACATGACCTTAGCTGTTGACAGGCCGTTAAACACCAATAAACAAACATACATACCTAATTTCTGACACATGCTTCAGCCTGATGATATATTACGTTTATACTTATTCCACTGACTGAATGGCAGACATTGTAGACCGTGTGTCTCCACTGGACTCAGCGTCCATGTCTCCAATCACAGCCACAAGAACAATCAAGATATTTTGCTGATAGACTGATGAGTTGTTGAAATGTGGCTGTGACTGGAGAAATGGGGCTTATGGGTTTTACAACCAGTATAGATCCAGATCAGCCTGTGTATATGCCATTCCAGCAATGAAACGGGACGTATTATGTTTTACCGATTGGCGGCGGCGGGCAGAAAATATTGTTTGAAGCATAAGTTATATACCGCTTGGAATATATTCATCAAACTTAACAGGTGTGTTGAATTTCGTCCACACAAGGTGAAGGTGAACAGAGCTAAAAATAGATTGATTAATTCACATTGTATTTTATATTTTGTCAATTAATCTGAAACTTTGCAAACATGTGTACCTTGGTGTTTTTGTCATGAAAAAATATGTTTTCACAAAAATATGGCCTTTTCAACTTAGCCATTTTTTCTACACATTTGCATACACCACTGCATAGGGTATAGACTCTGAAAGCTGTCGGAGGAGATGATTACACAAACTCTATAATCATCTCCTTCGACAGCTTTCAGTCGATGGATTTGAAACTTTGCACACGTCTTCAGCACATATTAATCATGGGCACCATGGTGTTTTTATGACGAAAAAATATGTTTGCACAAAAATACAACCTTTTCAACTTAGCCATTTTTTCTACACTTTTGCATACAACCCTGCTTATGGTATAGACTCTGAAAGCTGTCGGAGGAGATGATGTGTTGATGTAATCATCTCCTCCGACAGCTTTCTGTCAATGGATTTGAAACTTTAAATACAACCTTTTCAACTTAGCCATTTTTACACACTTTTGCATACAATCCTGTATAGTGTATAGAGTTTTTGTAATCAAATCCAGCTTTCTGTCAATCAATGTAAAACTTTACACATGTCTTCTGCACATATTGAACATGTGCACCTGGTGTTATTGTAACATTTTTTTTTTTTTTCCCTAAAAAATACGGCCTTTTCCCACCATTTGGCATTCGATCCTGTATATGGTATACAGTTTGTGTAATCAACTCCTCCAACCGCTTTCTGTCAATCAATCCCTCGATGGATGTATTTTGTGACTGGCGGCCCTCTTGTTAGGGCTCCGCCGAGATTCGCCCTGTGTGTCCGTCTGTCCATCCGTTTTTTGGAAGTTTTTGTAACAGTTTCTCAAATCACCTATAGGGGCCCTAAGTGCGTCAACAGACCACATTTTCTATTTTTTCTGTGACCGCTCTTGTTGTAATGATAAATTGCATATTTTCAGATTGCCGGAGACGTTTGAGCTCCTGGGCTTCCTCAACAAGACAGACCTGGACAAGTATGTAGTGGGGGGCATCACCGTGGTTGACCTCAGCACCCTCAAGGTCGTGAAGACCATTTACCTCGACCTCACCAAGGTAAGCTATAGTAGTTAGGCCTGGCTCTTGGCTTACCTCCCTTGTGTTATCACTGTATTTTACTTAATTGTCATACATGTATTTCTAAAATATTGATTTCGAAAATCAGTTGTATTTGTGAAAAAAGGACATCAAATGTTTGCGATTCATTTTTCTAACAAACACATTTGATTCTTAACACTAGATTTGATTCTTAACCCTCATTCCTAGCAGGGTTCAAGCTAGCCTTTCACAATAGGGACAAGTTCTCACTAAAAAAATCAGAAATTTGAACATTTTTAGCTCGACTATTCGAAGAATAAGTAGAGCTTATGTTGTCACCGTGGCGTCGGCGTCGGCGTCACCGTCACGCCTTGGTTAAGGTTTTTAGTCAAGCTTGTATATGGAATACTACTGGCCCTACACACCCAGCCCACCACTTTGGACAACTTCATCTCCTAATGATGTACATCAATAACCCCTGATCTATAATTGACCTTGACCTACATTTTCCTCTTGATTACTTGGTTTTAATTCCCCTTGGTTAAGGTTTTTTTTTTTAGTCCAACCTTGGTTAAAGGTTTTTTAGTCAAGTTTGTATATGCAATACTACTGGCCCCTACACCCACCATACTTGGACAACTTCATCTCCTAGTGATGTACATCAATAACCCCTGATCTATATTTGACCTTTGACCTACATTTCCTCTTGAATTACTTACTTAATTCCCCTTGGTTAAGTTTTTTTAGTCAACCTTGGTTAAGGTTTTTTTTTCAAGCTTGTACATTGAAATACTATTGTGCATCCAGACACCATATTCTTCGACCAACCTTTTCTCATAGGTAGTACATCAATAACCCCCTGATCTATATTTTGACCTTCACCTACATTATTTCCCCTCTTCAATTACTTACTTAATTCCTTTGGTTAAGGTTTTTTTAGTCAACCTTCTATAATGGAATACTACTGGCCCTACACCCACCATACTTGGGTTTACAACTTCATCTCCTAGTGATGTACATCAACAACCCCTGATCTATATTTGACATTGACCTACATTTCCTCTTCAATTGCTTAATTCCCCTTGGTTAACGTTTTTAGTCAAGCTTGTAGAAGGAATACTCCTGGCCCTACACCAACCATACTTGGACAACTTCATCTCCTAGTGATGTACATCAACAACCCCTGACCTATATTTGACCTTGACCTACATTTAACCTTGAATTACTTACTTAATTCCCCGGTTGGTTAAGGTTTTTACTCGACCTTGGTTAAGCTTTTTACTCAAGCTTGTACATGGAATACTATTGTGCATACAGACACCATAATTGGACAACCTTTCTCATAGTGATGTACATCAATAACCCCTGATCTATATTTGACCTTGACCTACATTTCCTCTTGAATTACTTACTTAATCTCTTTGGTTAAGGTTTTTAGTCAAGCTTGTAGATGGAATACTCATGGCCCTACACCAACCATACTTGGACAACTTCATCTCCTAGTGATGTACATCAACAAACCCTGACCTATATTTGACCTTGACCTACATTTAACCTTAAATTACTTACTTAATTCCCCTTGGTTAAGGTTTTTTACTCAACCTTGGTTAAGGTTTTTAGTCAAGCTTGTAGATGGAATACTATTGTGCATACAGACACCATACTTGGATAACTTTTTCTCATATGATGTACATCAATAACCCCTGACCTTTATTTTACCTTCACCTACATTTAACCTTCAATTACTTGGTTAATGTTTATAGTCAAGCTTGTATATGGAATACTTTTGGGCCTACATCAACCATACTTGGATAACTTCATCTCCTAGTGATGTACATCAATAATCCCTGACCTATATTTCACCTTGACCTACTTTTATCCTTGGATTACTTACTTATCTCCCCTTGGTTACGTTTTTTACTCAAGCTTGTATATGGAATACTCCTGGGCCTACAGCAACCATACTTGGAAAACCATACATCTACGTCCAAGGTCAAGGTCACTGTTGAAGGTCAAAGGTCAAACCTATTGAAATTCCCTTCCGCTCTATATCTTCTACACTGATGCATGGATTATCAAATTGCTAACCACGCACCTACGTTCAAGGTCACAGTTGAAGGTCAAACCTATTGAAATTCCCTTCCGCTCTATATCTTCTACACCGATTCATGGATTATCAAATGGCTTGGCACAGATGTTTCTCATGTTGAGAAGGTGTGTCACAATCAATAACCACGCACCTACGTCCAAGGTCAAGGTCACAGTTGAAGGTCAAAGGTCAAACCTATTGAAATTCCCTTCCGCTCTATATCTTCTACACCGATGCATGGATTATCAAATGCCTTGGCACAAATGTTTCTCAGGATGAGAAGGTGTGTCGCGATCAATAACCACCGCACCTACATCCAAGGTCAAGGTCACAGTTTGAAGCTCAAAGGTCAAAAATATTGAAATTCCCAAATGGCTTGGCACAAATGTTTCTCACGATGAGAAGGTGTGTCGCGATCAATAACCACGCACCTACGTCCAAGGTCAAGGTCACTGTTGAAGGTCAAAGGTCAAACCTATTGAAATTCCCTTCCGCTCTATATCTTCTACACCGATGCATGCATTATCAAATGCCTTGGCACAAATGTTTCTCAGGATGAGAAGGTGTGTCTCGATCAATAACCACGCACCTACGTCCAAGGTCAAGGTCATAGTTGAAGGTCAAAGGTCAAACCTATTGAAATTCCCTTCCGCTCTATATCTTCTACACCGATGCATGGATTATCACACTATGCCCAGTGTCAAGGTCACAGACTTGATGCGTTTGAAACCTTAACGCTCGGCTAAATGGCTTATGATCAAAAATGCCTCGTTTTCTTTGGCTGCCAGTGGGGGTATTCGTGTGCCGACAGGCCACATTTCTAGTTTCCCTTGGTTAATGTTTTTAGTCAACCTTGGATAAGGTTTTTATGTAGGCCTCAGCCACCTTCTTTGTCAAGCTATGTGTACATCGACACCCTCGTAGTCGAGCTATGCTGTTCTCCTACAGCTCTTGTTTATTTAATTGTATCCCCCGGACGAAAGTCGGGGGATACTATGGATTTAACACCGTGCCGCGTCCGCTGCAGACACGTCTTGTCCGGATCATAACTCTTTGGAATATTTTCATGAAACTTCACACATGCATAGACCATGACCCGAAGGTGTGTCGCGCACAAGAATGACAATTCTTGCATAGCTAATTTTTTAGTTATCTCCCTTTTTTGTTTCGCACACTGATTTCGTGTCCGGAGAATAACTCGACCACCCTTTGGAATATTTTCATGAAACTTCACACATGCATAGACCACGACTCGAAGGTGTCGCACACAATAATGACAACTCTTGCATAGCTAATTTTGGAGTTATCTCCCTTTTTGTTTCACGCACTGATTGAGCATAACTCTACCACCCTTTGGATATTTTCATGAAACTTCACACATGCATAGACCACGACTCGAAGGTGTGTCACACACAAGAATGACAACTCTTGCATAGCTAATTTTTTAGTTATCTCCCTTTTTTGTTTTGCGCACTCTACAAGCTGGACAATAATGCATGAAGACCCGTTTTCTCGTGCGCTCTGTACACCTTACCTGTAGAGAGAACAATAGCCTTCTCCGGTTGAACAATAGTGACTGGGAAAACCATTCACCTGTGCATGTGCTAGCATGTGCAAATGTCCAGACTGACCACTAACTTATTACTGGTAATTTATACATGTAAATGATTATATTACATTTCCGTAAACTGTGTTGACAATATTGTGGCAATATGTGGACCTGTGCAGATATGATATGTAGATAAATATAGGACTATTAAGTAGCATAAGGTCGTAAGTGCTATATACACTAATATCATATAATAAAACAATTATTGACTAGTGAGCCATAGAATATAATCTGATAGTCTATGGCTCACTAGTCAATAATTGTATAATATGTTTGGGCCAGTGAAAATTGCTTTCGGGCCCAGGCTCGAGGTCAAGGCAGCAAATGTCCAGACTGACCACTAACTGACCACTAACTTATTAAAGGTAATTTATACAGGTAAATTATTATATTACATTTCCGTAAACTGTGTTGACAATATTGTGGCAATATGTGGACCTATGCAGATATGATATGTAGATAAATATAGGACTATTAAAAATAATTCTGGGCTCAAGTAGGGAGCATTATTATTTTTAATTTTTAGCCAGGTTTTTTGAAAAAAAATCCAGGCTATTGGATTGGCGAAAGCTGGGCGGGCAGGCGGGCGATATCAAATCGAAGGTATTGACGAGACAATCACTCTGGAACATTTTTTGTCTAAATCATATGATTACGTCATCCGAGATGGCCACTGATAGTTCAAATGGTCATTCTTTTACTAAAGATTTCAAACGTCTTTTTCTTGTAAACTGCTTGGCCGATATTGGCCAAACTTAACTGTAATGGTCTGTGGTTGAAGCCTGTTCATTTTTGTTAAAATGGAGGTCATCACCAAATCCAAGATGGCCACCATTGAGAAGTAGGTCAGATTGTCAAAAAATCTTCTTCTCACGAACTGCCAGGCCGATTTCGACGATACTGGGTATGAATGATCGATAGTTAGCGCTGTTTCAGATTTGTTCATATGGTGGCCCCTGGGTCAAAAATGGGCGTGGCCCGAGGGGTCAACTAGGGGTCAAATTATATTCTTGCCCGAATATGGTCATATAATATATCAAATCGAAGATATCGACTAGTCGATCATTCTGGAGCATTTTTTGTCTAAATCAGATGATTTTGTCATCCAAGACGGCCACCGAAAGGTAAAAAAGTTGTTCTTTTACTAAAGATTTCAAACGTAATTCTTCTTGTGAACTGCTTGCCGATATTGGCCAAACTTAACTGTAATGGTCTGTGGGTGAAGCCTGTCCATTTTTGTTAAAATGGAGGTCATCACCAAATCCAAGATGTCCGCCGTTGAAAAGTAGGTCAAATTGTCAAAAAAATCTTCTCACAAACCTCCAGGCTAATTTCGACGAAACTTGGTGTGAATGATTGATGATTTAACGCTGTTTCAGATTTGGTTCATATGGTGGCACCTGGGTTCAAAAATGAGCGTGGCCCGAGGGGTCAACTAGGGGTCAAATTATATTTTTTTGACCGAATATGGTCATTATAATATATCCAATCCAAGGTATCGACGACGACGATCACTCTGGAGCATGTTTTGCAAAATCAGTTGATTACGTCATCCAAGATGGCCACCACCCGCAGGTCAAAAGGTTGTTCTTTTTAACTAAAGATTTTGAAGGACTTCTTCTTGTGAACTGCTTGGGCCGATATTGACCAAACTTAACTGAAATGGTTTGTTGGTGAAGCCTGTTCATTTTTGTCAAAATGGAGGTCATCACCAAATCCAAGATGTTCGCCGTTGAAAAGTAGGTCAAATTGTCAAAATATCTTCCTCTCACAAACCGCCAGGCCGATTTCGACGAAACTTTGTATGAATGATCGATAGTTAACGCTGATTCAGATTTGTTCATATGGTGGCGTCTGGATCAAAAATGGTCATGGCCCGAGAGGTAAAATAGGGGTCAAATTTTATTTTTGACCGAATATGGTCATTTTATATATCAAATCGAAGGTATAGCAGTAAATCACGTGCACATTCGCAATATATGTTAGATCAGAAGGTACCAACAAATTAAATGTGGAACATTTGAAGTTGTAAGTGAAGAGTCTTTGTGAAATCAAGATGACCACTATGTAGGCTTTTAGGTGAGCGATACAGGCCCATTTGGGCCTCTTGTTTTTGAACTTGACCCATTTTTTCCGCGCAGTCGACTTAACCATTTTCAATGTTAAGTTTTCGCGTTTACAATGTTAAGTTTTCGTGTTTAAGTCCATTTCTTTGGTAAACTGTAACCAAGGGGTGCCTACCACATACAACTATCCAACATGTGACCAATTCTTTACCTTCACCTATTATTTCTACGTAATTGACTTAGCCATTTTCAACGTTAACTTTTTAACGTAGTCTGGTTAAAGTTTTTTGGTAAACTTTTTCGTTATACTATATCTCTGCAACTGCTTCGCCCATTACCTTGAAACTTCACATGGGTGTTTATCATCATCCATATTTTCATTCTAACCCCCAACCGTGCGGCCCCTGTGCCCAATGTCAAGGTCAAATTACTTTGAATTTATTTGTTAAAGTTTTTTTGTGTACTACATGTATATCTCTGCAACTGCTTCACCCATTACCTTGATACTTCACATGGGTGTTTATCATCATTGTCGCACCCGCTTGCGGAAAGCGCCGATATCCTCGGCATTTTGGCATACGTCCGTCCGTACGAACCGTACGTCCGTGTGTCCGGTTAAAGTTTTTTCGTTAAAGTTTTTCCATCTACTACATGTATATCTATTTTGTTAGTGTCCATGCCTCGCCCCAAGGCGCGACATGCAGGCCACGGCCATCTAGTCTACAAAAGTGGGTATAATTATGTTATCCAAGTGTCTATGCTTGAAAAAAACCTGGCCTTCGTGGCTTTGCCTCGTTTCTTGTTAAACTTTTTTTTTCAAATTCTTTTTCAATTTTTAGCCAGGTTTTTTGAAAAAAAATCCAGGCTATTGGATTGACGAAAGCCCCGGGCGGGCGCGGAGGGGCGGGCGGGCGGAGGCCGGGGGGGGGCGGCGGGCGGCGTCCACAATCAATGTTAAGTTTTCGTGTTTGAATCCATTTATTTGTTACTGTACCACCTAGGACCACCAAACTTTCACAGCTTCATAATTAAGGGGTGCCCACCACATATCACTATCCAACATGTTACTTTTTTTTTAACTTCACCCATTTTTTCCGCGCAGTCGACTTAGCCATTTTCAATGTTAAGTTTTCGCGTTTTCAATGTTAAGTTTTCGTGTTTAAGTCCATTTCTTTGGTACTGTACCACCTAGGACCACCAAACTTTCACAGCTTCATAATCAAGGGGTGCCCACCACATATCACTATCCAACATGTTTCTTTTTTTTTAACATCACCCATTTTTTCCGCGCAGTCGACTTAGCCATTTTCAATGTTAAGTTTTCGCGTTTACAATGTTAAGCTTTCGTGTTTAAGTCCATTTCTTTGGTACTGTACCACCTAGGACCACCAAACTTTCACAGCTTCATAACCAAGGGGTGCCTACCACATACAACTATCCAACATGTGACCATTTTTTTACCTTCACCTATTATTTCTACGTAATTGACTTAGCCATTTTCAACGTTAACTTTTTAACGTACGTCTGGTTAAATTTTTTGGCTAAAACTTTTTCGTTATACTATATCTCTGCAACTGCTTCACCCATTACCTTGAAACTTCACATGGGTGTTTATCATCGTCCATATTTTCATTCTAACCCCCAACCGTGCGGCCCCTGTTTGCAATGTCAAGGTCAAATTACTTTGAATTTATTTGTTAAAGTTTTTTTCGTGTACTATATCTCTGCAACTGCTTCACCCATTACCTTGATACTTCACATGGGTGTTTATCATCATTGTCGCACCCGCTTGCGGAAAGCGCGATATCGTCGGCATTTTGGCATACGTCCGTCCGTCCGTCCGTACATGTACGTCCGTGTGTCCGGTTAAAGTTTTTTCGTTAAAGTTTTTCAATCTACTATATCTATTTTTAGCTCACCTGAGCGAAGCTCATGTGAGCTATTGTTACCGCAATGTGTCCGTCGTCCGTCGTCGTCCGTCGTCGTCGTCCGTGAACATTTTCAAACGTCTTCTCCTCGGTAACCATTGGGCCTATGGTCACCAAACTTCATGGTCATGGTCCTTAGGTAGGGGGATTACAAAATTGTTAAAATAACGTCATTACGTAATCCATGATGGCCGCCGTCTAAAAATAGCACAAATTCTTAAAAAATCTTTTCTCAAGAACCGCCTACCGGATTTCGACAAAACTTGGTAGGAATGATCGATGTACATTGCTCTTTCAAAGTTGTTAAAATGGTGACCCTGGGGTTAAAAATGGGCGTGGCCCGTGGGGTCAAATTGGGGTCAAATTTTATTTTTGACTCTAATATGGTCACTTCATATATCAGATTGAAGGTATCAATGAGGCGATCACTCTGGTGCATTTTTTGTTGAAATCGGATTGTTATGTCATCCAAGATGGCCGCCGAAAGGTCAAAAGGTCGTTCTTTTATTAGAGATTTCAAAATTCTTCTTCACATGAACCGCTTGGCCCATGGTAGCCAAACTTAAAAGTTATGGTCCATGGGTGAAGCCTTTTCAGATTTGTTAAAATGGAGGTCATCGCTAATCCAAGATGGCCGCCGTCTAAAAATAGCATAAATTCTTAAAAAATCTTCTTCTCATGAACCGCTTGCCGGATTTCGACGAAACTTGGTAGGAATGATCGATGTACATTGCTCTTATTCAAAGTTGTTAAAATGGTGGACCACCCGGGGTCAGAAATGGGCGTGGCCCGTGGGGTCAAATTGGGGTCAAATTTTTATTTTTGACCGAATATGGTCAGTCATATATCAAATTGAATTGAAGGTATCAATGAGGCGATCACTCTGGTGCATTTTCTGTCGAAATCGGATTGTTATGTTATCCAAGATGGCCGCCGAAAGATCAAAAGGTCGTTCTTTTATTAGAGATTTCAAAATTCTTCTTCACATAAACCGCTTGGCCCATGGTAGCCAAACTTAAAAGTTATGGTCCATGGGTGAAGCCTTTTCAGATTTGTTAAAATAGAGGTCATCGTTAATCCAAGATGGCCGCCGTCTAAAAATAGCATAAATTCTTAAAAAATCTTCTTCTCATGAACCGCTTGCCGGATTTCGACGAAACTTGGTAGGAATGATCGATGTACATTGCTCTTTCAAAGTTGTTAAAATGGTGACCCCGGGGTCAAAAATGGGCGTGGCCCATGGGGTCAAATTGGGGTCAAATTTTATTTTTGACCGAATATGGTCATGTCATATATCAAATTGAAGGTATCAATGAGGCGATCACTCTGGATGAATTTTCAGTCGAAATCGGATTGTTATGTCATCCAAGATGGCCGCCGAAAGGTCAAAAGGTCGTTCTTTTATTAGAGATTTAAAAATTCTTCTTCACATGAACCGCTTGGCCCATGGTAGCCAAACTTAAAAGTTATGGTCCATGTGTGAAGCATTTTCAGATTTGTTAAAATGGAGGTCATCGCTAATCCAAGATGGCCGCCGTCTAAAAATAGCATAAATTCTTGAAAAATCTTCTCATGAACCGCTAGCCGGATTTCGACGAAACTTGGTAGGAATGATCGATGTACAATGCTCTTTCAAAGTTGTTAAAATGGTGACCCCGGGTCAAAAGTGGGCGTGGCCCGTGGGGTCAAATTTTATTTTTGACCGAATATGGTCATGTTATATATCAAATCGAAGGTATCAATGAGGCGATCACTCTGGTACATTTTTTGTCCAAATCGGATTGTTATGTCATCCAAGATGGCTGCCGAAATGTCAAAAGGTCGTTCTTTTATTAGAGATTTCAAAATTCTTCTTCACATGAACCGCTTGGCCCATGGTAGCCAAACTTAAAGTTATGGTCCATGGGTGAAGCCTTTTCAGATTTGTTAAAATGGAGGTCATCGCTAATCCAAGATGGCCACCGTCTAAAAATAGCATAAATTCTTAAAAAATCTCCTTCTCATGAACCGCTAGCCGGATTTCGACGAAACTTGGTAGGAATGATCGATGTACATTGCTCTTTGAAAGTTGTTAAAATGGTGACGCCGGGGTCAAAAATGGGCATGGCTCGTGGGGTCAAATTGGGATCAAATTTTATTTTTGACTGAATATGGTCATGTCATATATCAAATTGAAGGTATCAATGAGGCGATCACTCTGGTGCAATATTTGTCGGAATCGGATTGTTAGTCATCCAAGATGGCCGCCGAAAGGTCAAAAGGTCGTTCTTTTATTAGAGATTTCAAAATTCTTCTTCACATGAACCGCTTGGCCCATGGTAGCCAAACTTAAAAGTTATGGTCCATGGGTGAAGCCTTTTCAGATTTGTTAAAATGGAGGTCATCGCTAATCCAAGATGGCCGCCGTCTAAAAATAGCATAAATTCTTAAAAAATCTTCTTCTCATGAACCGCTTGCCGGATTTCGACGAAACTTGGTAGGAATGATCGATGTACATTGCTCTTTCAAAGTTGTTAAAATGGTGACCCCGGGGTCAGAAATGGGCGTGGCCCGTGGGGTCAAATTGGGGTCAAATTTTATTTTTGACCGAATATGGTCATGTCATATATCAAATTGAAGGTATCAATGAGGCGATCACTCTGGTGCATTTTCTGTCGAAATCGGATTGTTATGTTATCCAAGATGGCCGCCGAAAGATCAAAAGGTCGTTCTTTATTAGAGATTTCAAAATTCTTCTTCACATAAACCGCTTGGCCCATGGTAGCCAAACTTAAAAGTTATGGTCCATGGGTGAAGCCTTTTCAGATTTGTTAAAATAGAGGTCATCGTTTAATCCAAGATGGCCGCCGTCTAAAAATAGCATAAATCTAAAAAATCTCTTCTCATGAACCGCTGCCGATTTCGACGAAACTTGGTAGGAATGATCGATGTACATTGCTCTTTCAAAGTTGTTAAAATGGTGACCCCGGGGTCAAAAATGGGCGTGGCCCATGGGGTCAAATTGGGGTCAAATTTTATTTTTGACCGAATATGGTCATGTCATATATCAAATTGAAGGTATCAATGAGGCGATCACTCTGGTTGAATTTTCTGTCGAAATCGGATTGTTATGTCATCCAAGATGGCCGCCGAAAGGTCAAAAGGTCGTTCTTTTATTAGAGATTTAAAAATTCTTCTTCACATGAACCGCTTGGCCCATGGTAGCCAAACTTAAAAGTTATGGTCCATGTGTGAAGCATTTTCAGATTTGTTAAAATGGAGGTCATCGCTAATCCAAGATGGCCGCCGTCTAAAAATAGCATAAATTCTTGAAAAATCTTCTCATGAACCGCTAGCCGGATTTCGACGAAACTTGGTAGGAATGATCGATGTACAATGCTCTTTCAAAGTTGTTAAAATGGTGACCCCGGGTCAAAAGTGGGCGTGGCCCGTGGGGTCAAATTTTATTTTTGACCGAATATGGTCATGTTATATATCAAATCGAAGGTATCAATGAGGCGATCACTCTGGTACATTTTTTGTCCAAATCGGATTGTTATGTCATCCAAGATGGCTGCCGAAATGTCAAAAGGTCGTTCTTTTATTAGAGATTTCAAAATTCTTCTTCACATGAACCGCTTGGCCCATGGTAGCCAAACTTAAAAGTTATGGTCCATGGGTGAAGCCTTTTCAGATTTGTTAAAATGGAGGTCATCGCTAATCCAAGATGGCCACCGTCTAAAAATAGCATAAATTCTTAAAAAATCTCCTTCTCATGAACCGCTAGCGGATTTCGACGAAACTTGGTAGGAATGATCGATGTACATTGCTCTTTGAAAGTTGTTAAAATGGTGACGCCGGGGTCAAAAATGGGCATGGCTCGTGGGGTCAAATTGGGATCAAATTTTATTTTTGACTGAATATGGTCATGTCATATATCAAATTGAAGGTATCAATGAGCGATCACTCTGGTGCAATATTTGTCGGAATCGGATGATTATGTCATCCATGATGGCCACCAAAAGGTCCATTTATTCAAGATTTTTAACGTCTTTTTCTCAGGAACCACATGGCCGATGCTGGGTGAAGCATTTTCAGATTTTGTAAAATGAGAGTCATCGCTTAATCCAAGATGACCGCCATCTAAAAATAGCACAATTTTTTTAAAACACATGAACTCAATGTCACATTCTCCTCTGGTGTTCATGGAGTCAGGTGAGCGAATTAGGGCCATCATGGCCCTCTTGTGTTTTAGTGTCCATTATGCCTTGCCCCAAGGTGCGACATGCAGGCCACGGCCATCTAGTCTACAAAAAGTTGGTATAATTATGTTATCCAAGTGTCCATGCTTGGAAAAAAACCTGGCCTTCGTGGCTTTGCCTCGTTTCTTGTTGTCTAGTAGCATAAGGTCGTAAGTGCTATATACCGACTTATTATCCATATTTACTAAAAACAAATTATTGACCTAGTGAGGCCATAGAATATGATATTCTATGGGCCTCACTAGTCAATAATTGTATAATATGTTCGGGCCAGTGAAGATTGCTTTCGGACCTAGGCTCGAGGTCAAGGCGGGACAAGGCGAGGCATTTGGTTCCGTGGAATCCTTGTTTACTTATCTCCCTTTGTTGTTTTAACTTTCATGCACTGATTTCGTGTCCGGAGCATAACTCGAACACCCTTTGAAATATTTTCATTAAACCTCACACATGCATAGACCACGACCCAAAGGTGTGTCGCGCGCAAGAATGACAACTCTAGCATCGTAAATTATTTTTACTTATCTCCCTTTGTTGTTTCATGCACTGATTTCGTGTCCGGAGCATAACTCGAACACCCTTTGGAATATTTTTTATTAAACTTCACACATGCATAGAAGACGACCCAAAGGTGTGTCGCGCGCAAGAATGACAACTCTAGCATCGTAAATTATTTTGACTTATCTCCCTTTGTTGTTTCATGCACTGATTTCGTGTCCGGAGCATAACTTGTACACCCTTTGGAATATTTTTTATTAAACTTCACACCGGCATAGAAGACGACCCAAAGGTGTGTCACACGCAAGAATGACAACTCTTGCATCGTTAATTTATTAGTTATCTCCCTTAGTTGTTTTGTCCACTGATTTCGTGTCCGGAGCATAACTCGAACACCCTGTAGAATATTTTCATGAAACTTCACACATGCATAGATCACGACCCTAAAGGTGTGTCACGCAAGAATGACAACTCTTGCATCTCTAATTTTTTAGTTATCTCCCTTTGTTTTTCCGCGCACTGATTTTGTCTCCGGAGCATAACTACTTGTATAATTGGGGAGGGGGATACACATACGCTTGTCGACAAGCATCCATTTCTAGTTTCTGTTTATTTTTGTGTGTAAAACTTCTCCCTCAACTCAAAATAGGAAGAAGTCAGATATTTAGAGAAAGAATTTCGCCCACTTTGCCCACTTCGCCCTGTAAAATGATCCCTGCCTAGTTTTTACAAACTGAAACAGTGTAGATCAGTGTAACGAGCCGTCTCATCAGGATCTGTACCCGTTATTGATTTTCTTTTGTAAAAAAAGGGACCCTCTTTTCTGCATAATGGAAGTGTCTCAAACTTAGCATGGAATAGTCCATGTTAGTTCTGAAAAACAGGAATGTTCTGAAAAACAAGGAGTCAGACTGGGGATAAATGTAATAAACCACATTTCTCCCATCATGGTCACATGTTTTACAGAAAAACTCTGCGTACCCAGCGTACGTCCTATATTCGCCGACTGTGATTGACATGGACAGAAATGGCGGCAATCCCGAGATAGTTATCGGCACATCGGCGGGTAATATACACATCATTGAGTGGGAGAAACGAGACAAGCCTCGGCAGGGGTTCCCATATGCCATGGGTACCATAAATGGACAGGTAATATTGCTATTTACTTGCTTGGAGTAAAATCCAGGTGAAGGATGGCTTGATACTTTGAAGGTAGAACATTTGTCTTCAATACTGGAGATAGTGCATTCGGTTCTCGCCTACTTTTATATTAAATACATTCCACTGGCCTTTCAGATGTGACTTGAAACCAAGGTCCTGTCGTGACCTTACCTGTTGTTATACCCTTTCACTTTTTCCATCCAGGTAACTTGATACATCTTTGGAATTAGTTTTGGTATGTCAAAAATCGGAGATTGCTTTCCTATTATTCTGTTACTTCCTCTTCATCTGAATTTGTTATTATACCCCCGGCTGGGGTATGTAAATTTACGCCTTTCTGTCCGAATATCTGTCCATCCATATGTAACACATAAACTATGATTTTGTGATATTAACAATATATGTTTTGCCAACCTATGGTGAACACGATGGGGTATTCTCAGAATGCGCTTCACAACTGATCAAGATCTACCCTGGCCAAAACATGATGTGACTGGAGAAATGAGGTTTATGGTCTTTCTGATCAGTGTAGACCCAGATCAGCCTGCGCTTCAGGGTCTGCACTGTTCACCATTCAGTCAGTGAGGACCCATCATGTAACTATCAAACAGTGCAGATTAATGACAGTGCACCAATAGACCATAAGCTACACTGGCCAAACGTTTTTCCAGTCACTATCACCTCGGAGGTTATTATAACATGCGATATCATCTTTTATTACATGGCAGGTGACGGTAGCCGATATAAACAAAGACGGTACACTGGAGATAGTTGCCATAGATACGAGCGGCAACGTCGTGTGCCTGAACGACGACGGCACTATCACCTGGGAGGTTCAGGTTTCGGGAACGTCATCGCCGGGGAGTCGACTCATGGACGTCGATGGTGACGGTTACCTTGAGGTTGTCATAGTAACCAATGAAGGGTTTGTTTTCTTTCTTTATTTTCTCTGTAGACTGTTGGTCGACACTGTAAATGTTGCACAATATGATATTTGCATCAGTTTTGCACATTAATTCCATCTGAAGATTGTCATATGTGACAATAGTAATTGGTTCTGTATGGCATTTATATGCAAGTACTGTGTCTCAGATGTGGTTGGAAAGTGGGGTATTAAGTTTGGAAAAAAGCATTTAACTGATTTGTATTGGTTTCCTGAATATATTTCTCCCTGTGAGTGATCTGAGAAATTTTATTATATACCGTTTATTTAACCAGGTGAGCTGTTAATAGTGAAATAATGCACAAGTGATTTGGTTCTTACGCGAAACAAATGAGTGAGTGTAGCGAACCGAGTTTGTTTAGCGGTAGGACCCAATCACGAGGGCATTATTTCCAGATAATCAGCTCACCTGTTTAAATAAACTTTTTCTTGCATTTCATTCACGATACTTTATAAAAAACCAAGCAAATGAAGCGTGAAATATGGCCAAGAGGTATGCATATTAATTTTTGGAGACGGGTCGTTGTGAAGGCGACTGTCTTGAGATTCATGGTGTGTGTCTGAGAACAGCATTTGATTGGCCGAAGGAAACTCGTCATTGCGACGTTACTGACGTCATTTCTCCATATATAGTAAGCACGAGAGTGGTGTAAACTATTGCTGCTGAGTGGTGTAATTCACCGTTATATTTCTGTAAACTACTGGCTGAAATGTAAGAAAAGAAAAACTAGTGTTAGTAACGTTAGTTTTGCTAAATATAGCATCACAGTTCTCACGGATGCACTTGCCATGAGTATTCATGTGACAGACTTGTTTTGACTGGACACTACGTCAGCGATAGCATTCAGTTCTCACATTGTTAAATTTGGTTATTTTTACTTATCAGTATATCGTGTATATCTTGTAATAAAGTATTTGAAGAGATTCACATAGGTTTCTCTTTGTGTCGTATCTGCAGTAAAGCAGTGGTAATAGCCAAGTCGAATTGGGGGTGAACCTTGTAGTAGGGTACGTACGGAAGCCCATTAGGGCCACTTCACTTTTTTTTATCTTTTCTTGAATTTTCAAGATCTTTTCTTGGATTTTCATGATACTTTCTTGAATTTTCGAGATGTTTTCTTGAATTTTCAAGATGTTTTCTTGAATTTTCAAGTTCTTTTCTTGAATTTTCAAGATCTTTTCTTGAATTCAAGAAAAGATCTTGAAAATTCAAGAAAAGAACTTGAAAATTCAAGAAAACATCTTGAATAAATGGAAATCAAAAAAAAGGGAAGTGGCCCTAATGGGCTTCCGTAGGTACGACTAACGTTTTTTGTATTGATTTTGTTAGCTGATGATGTGGCTAATCGAAAACTGAATGATGTTTGACACATTGCCATTATTCAGTTTCGAATTACCAACACACCAATCTACCAAAATCAATCAAAAAACGTTTAATAGTAGTACCATACTGTAAGGTTAAACAAAATCTACTCTACTTGACTATAAAACTGAATCGCTAAAAGGAATTATGTTGGGTTTTCCAGGAGATGGCGAAATTCGGCCAAGTTAAATTTAGCATGGAATTTCCTCAAATTGCTGTTTACGACATGGAACGCTGACAATCAATTACTCAGTTAACCTATCAATTACTCAGTTAACCTATCAATTACTCAGTTAACCTATCAATTACTCAGTTAACCTATCAATTACTCAGTTAACCTATCAATTACTCAGTTAACCTATCAATCGTAATGTATTGGCAGGGATGTGTATGCAATACATGGAGCGACAGGAAAGGTGCTTGACAAGTGGCCAATCAGAGTAGGTCACCCCATCTTGTCCAACATCCTGGTAACCAGGGTAACCAGCACACGGAAACCGCTAGACCTGGTAAGCTAGTTCGGAATTTACCTGTACAGTGGAACCTCTCTAAACCGGACACCCTTAGAGATGTTTCACTGTAATTGAACAATATCAGCACTTGAAAGACATGTTCATGTGTTTTGCAATCATGATCATACATTACATCAGAGGTTAAGTAATGCAACCCATCAGTATTATACACATTGATGTTTTATAGTTGTCTGCTTTAGAGGTTCTACTGTCTCATAATAAAATACTGGAATATGATTTGTCGTCTGCTGTCAAAAATTGTCGTCTGCTTTTGCTTAATATTTTTCCTTTTTTCTCAATAAAAGTATGGTTTGACAGCACTTTAGAATAATTTCCGTGCTGTCAAAACATGTTGTTTATTGAGAAAAATGAAAAATATAAAATAAACAGCAGACGACACAATTTAATTCAGCACTGTAAGGGTTAAACAAATATTAAATTTTCACACCACATGTATAATGACCACATGATGCCAATCAGTTGATCAATCTAGCTAATTAAATTGTAGCATAATGTAATATTCTATTCTGTAATATTGCATTCAAGTCTTTAATAACACAATGTTGACTTTGTATGTATAATGCTAATTTTTGTGTGTGTGTTTTTTTTTTCTTCTTCAGGTATTTCTATCAGGAGACGGTTCTTTGCATGTTATCTCAACAGACCTATCATGTAAGACTCGCTTTCCAATCAGCGAAACTTCATTGGTTCAGATAACATCACATGACTTGGTTGCCCAATCAGAAGGAATTGAGCTATTAGTATCCACCAATGACGGGACTGTAATCTGCCTTGGGTCTGGTAACGAAGTGAGTGGGGCGGAGACAAACCAAAGGGAGGTAATGATGTTATCACTTCCATCCGAGATGAAATCTCCAAACGACTTCCAGCTTGGATTGGATAAACCGGGAATATATGTCTCGAAGGCGAGTAGTACTCAACCTGAGGTGACAGGCAGTGAATTCTTTGTTGAATTTGAAATCATAGACCCAACTTATAAACCTACACCACAACGAGCATCGCTATACAGAGTTAATGCATATTTCGGGAGCAATCTGCTGCAGAGATCTACATACGCTCGCCCAGGGGTCTACAATGTTGGCCTCCCAGCTTGGAGCCAGCCCAGTTCCGGTCATGTGACACTGATATTAACCAATCAGAATGGGCAAACGTTCCAAGAAACATTTCCATTAAAATTTAATCAGGTGATATTAGAAGATCTTCAGTGGTTGCTAATGGCGCCGTTTGTTGCCATGGCGATAATTTTACTTGTAAATCATGGTTTTCGGCTAAAGATTTGCTATTTGCTACCAACAACATTCCAGTCCAAGGCGAGATAACACATACTGGTCTCTAGAGAATAATATTCATTATCTTTGCCACTGGTGTATACCCACATCATCATTTACATCTTTGTTTTCTTATCTGGATCTACACTGTCTAACATTTATTATAGGAATGAATGGCCTTTTTGTGGAATTTATCGGGGTATAAACTTGGAAAAGTCGCGGGAATACTGGATGAAGGCCGGAAGGCCTCGTCCAGTATTCCCGCGACTTTTCCAAGTTTATATCCCCGATAAATTCAACAAAAGGGCCATTCATTCCTTATAATTCCAGCATTTGAAATAAATTCATCAAGAAAATGTGTTTATTTTCCGTTTTCTTAAGAATTATTTTAACTGCGCCTCACGGTTATGGAAAGTAGTTCGGTGTGGGAGTTTACTGGGATATAAATTTTGGACAGAGACTTGCTACGGGCCAATCAAATGTTAGGGAATTGTGTAAATATTTTTGTGCTGGAATTATTCATCAAAACATTCCTGATGTGATCAACATGCATTTTAAACTATTACTGTTTTGCATTAATGATAGTCTGATTGTGTTGAAAATGTTCAGAGATCAAATAATGTTGGTGTAGTTAGATAGTTAATTTATCTTTGCTCAAAAAGATCTAGTTGGACATCGAGGACTGAATTATGTAACAGCTATAACAATTGCAGCAGGTATGAACTTATGTTAACCCTTTCAACACCACAGGCCTGTATAGTGGTATACGAGCCGTCTCATCCCTTTTCATAAATGCGCTAGTCTGAAGATAATTTTGTGACAGTTTGATTGGTTGCAAAATTAACATATATTCCAGTTACTTAGGGGTGAAAGAGTTAAATAGAAAAATCAGGCTCTGGGCCTGTGATCTGACATAGATTCTATATTATATTTCTAAAATATTTGCACGTTGTCATTGCCATTTACCAAAAAAAAATTACAGATGAGTATTATGAAAAATATTTGTATGCAATATATATCTTGTATAAAACTAAATGGTGAACACCATTTAGACGTTGATCAGAGTACACAGGCTTATTTGAGAGACGTAGTGTAATCAAAGTGTTTAAGGTTCACTTCTTCGTCGGTGTCTCGTCTTGTGGTCATCATTTATTGTACATATATGTGGCTCTGACTGGAGAAATGGGGCTTTAGCTGCTTATGGTATTTACAATCGGTGTACTCCCAGATCAGCCTGCCTATCCACACAGTCTGATCAGGGTCTGCAATACTCGACATGCTTGTAACAAACAGGATATTTCCATATCAAGTTGTGGGAGTGCACTATCAGTAGCCGATTTCATCAACATTGCTAAGCATATTATGTAGCAAAGTGTACTTTGAGGGAGTAATCATTTATTTTTCCCGAAATGCATTATTTCATATAGAACTAACAACTGCATATATTTGATGATTAAAAGTAATCGGAATTATTATACTGTATTTATTACATTATACAGCCAAAATGGCTGTGATAATGTAATAAATTCAGTATAATATTACAAATTCATAAATTTATCCTTAAATTGAAAATTTCTCCCTCAAAGTATACTTTGCTAGATAAGTATACTTTGCAATGTTGGTGAAATAGGATACAGATCAAGAGCTAGACTGGCGATAAGCTCATTTCTCCAGTCACAGATATTTGTATTATACAGATCTCGGCTTGCTTTTTATGCCCCACCACGATAGTGGAGGGGGCATTTAGTGTTACCCTTGTCCGTCCGTCCGTCACAAAACTTTATCGCTCGGGTAAATGTCTCATAATTTCTTCATCCTTCGACCGATCTGCTTCATATTTCATATACACATTGCTCTAATGGTCCTCTACCGCCCTGTGCCAAATCCACAACGCTCGGGTAAATATCTTATAATTTCTGTTTTCTTTCACGGATCAGCTTCATACTTCATATATGCATTGCTCTAATGGTCCTCTACTATCCTGTGCCAAATCCACGTTCGTCCGGCCCCCGCCAAGCCCAGGGTCAAGGTCACATACTTAGTGCTTCAAAAACTTTAACGCTCAGGTAAATATCTTATAATTTCTGTTTTCTGTCACGGATCAGCTTCATACTTCATATACGCATTGCTCTAATGGTCCTCTACTGCCCTGTGCCAAATCCACGTTCGTCCTGCCCCCGCCAAGCCCAGGGTCAAGGTCACATACTTAGTGCTTCAAAAACTTTAACGCTCGGGTAAATGTCTTATACTTTCTGTTTTCTTTCATGGATCATCTTCATATTTCATATACGCATTGCTCTAATGGTCCTCTACCGCCCTATGCCAAATCCACGTTTCGTCCTGCCCCGTCAATCCCAGGGCCAAGGTCACATACTTGGTGCTTCAAAAACTTTAACGCTCAGGTAAATATCTTATAATTTTTTTGCCCCGTGCAGGCACCGGGGCGGGATCAACTGATCCTGAGAATAGTGCTGCAGTAGCCATTGCTTGTCGTAAAAGGCGACTAAACTGGCTTAACGATTGGGTTCATACTTTCCGGAACCCACTATACCGGATTTGGCCCTCATGTGCATTTTTGGCTTTCTTGTATGTGAGAGTTGAGTCGGGCTATGCCCCTATATATAAAAGTAAGATTAGCGCTAATCCTATTACTTTTAGGGGATGGGATAAATGATGCTGGTGTGGCGAGGGCCTGGCACCAGATCAGGTTGTTCTAATTTCAGGACTGAATATATATTTTGATTGTAAATATTGAGTTCTGAAGTTGGGATTTACCCCCCTTGGACAGGTGGATACGGGACTCGACCCCGTTGACCCGTCTGCGTGTAGAGTCCCTGAGGCTTGTACCTCTATGTCAGAAAAGCGGACGTTAAACCCTATTCACTCACTCACTCACTTATAATTTTTCTTTCCATTCACGGATCAACTTCATATTTCATATACGCATTGCTCTAATGGTCCTCTACCGCCCTGTGCCAAATCCACGTTCGTCCTGCCCCCGCCAAGCCCAGGGTCAAGGTCACATACTTGGTGCTTCAAAAACTTTAACGCTCAGGTAAATATCTTATAATTTTTCTTTCCATTCACGGATCAACTTCATATTTACATATATGCGTTGCTCTAATGGTCCCTCTACCGCCCTGTCCAAATCCACGTTCGTCCCGTCCCGCCCCCGCCAAGCCCCAGGTTAACATCACATACTTAGTGCTTCAAAAATTTAAAAACTTTAACGCTCATGTAAATATCTTATAATTTCTGTTTTCTGTCACGGATCAGCTTCATACTTCATATACGCATTGCTCTAAATGGTCCTCTACTACCCGCCCTGTGACCAAATCCACGTTCGTCCTGCCCCCGCCAAGCCCAGGGTCAAGGTCACATACTTAGTGCTTCAAAAACTTTAACGCTCGGGTAAATGTCTTATACTTTCTGTTTTCTTTCATGGATCATCTTCATATTTCATATACGCATTGCTCTAATGGTCCTCTACCGCCCTATGCCAAATCCACGTTCGTCCTGCCCCGTCAATCCCAGGGCCAAGGTCACATACTTGGTGCTTCAAAAACTTTAACGCTCAGGTAAATATCTTATAATTTTTCTTTCCATTCACGGATCAACTTCATATTTCATATACGCATTGCTCTAATGGTCCTCTACCGCCCTGTGCCAAATCCACGTTCGTCCTGCCCCCGCCAAGCCCAGGGTCAAGGTCACATACTTAGTGTTTCAAAAACTTTAACGCTCGGGTAAATATCTTATAATTTCTGTTTTCTTTCATGGATCATCTTCATATTTCACATACACATTGCTCTAATGGTCCTCTACCACCCTGTGCCAAATCCACGTTCGTCCTGCCCCCCGCCAATCCCAGGGTCAAGGTCACATACTTGGTGCTTCAAAAACTTTAACGCTCGGGTAAATATCTTATAATTTTTCTTTCCATTCACGGATCAACTTCATATTTCATATACGCGTTGCTCTAATGGTCCTCTACTGCGCTGTGCCAAATCCACGTTCGTCCTGCCCCCGCCAAGCCCACATACTTGGTGCTTCAAAAACTTTAACGCTCGGGTAAATATCTCATAATTTCTTCATCCTTCGACCGATCTCCTTCATATTTCATATACACATTGCTCTAATGGTCCTTTACCGCCCTGTGCCAAATCCACGTTCGTCCTGCCCCCGCCAAGCCCAGGGTTAAGATCACATACTTAGTGCTTCAAAAACTTTAATGCTCAGGTAAATATCTTATAATTTCTGTTTTCTTTCACGGATCATCTTCATATTTCACATATGCATTGCTCTAATGGTCCTCTACCGCCCTGTGCCAAATCCATGTTCGTTCTGCCCCCGCCAAGCCCAGGGTCAAGGTCACATACTTGGTGCTTCAAAAACTTTAACGCTCAGGTAAAAGAAAATTTTGACTTGGAATTTGGCCTCATTTATTATCAAAGCGATATGTGGGACATCCGTGTTCTATGAACACATTTTCTAGTTTATTAAACTTCACACATGCATAGAAAACGACCCAAAGGTGTGTCGCACCGCACGTAAGAATGACAACTCTTGCGTCGTTAATTTCTTAGTTATCTCCCTTTGTTGTTTCGTGCACTGATTTCGTGTCCGGAGCATAACTCGAACACCCTTTGGAATATTTTCATGAAACTTCACACATGCATAGACCACGACCCTAAAGGTGTGTCACGCAAGAATGACAACTCTTGCATCACTAATCTCCGGAGCATAACTCGAACACCCTTTTTTCAAACTACTTGTGTATCTGGGGAGGAGGATACACATGCGCTTGTCGACAAGCGTCCATTTCTATTTTTTTATTCCATTTACATTTTCGAACATTGATTTCCTGTCGATGCAAAACTTGATTATTCTTTGGAATATTTACATTTATCTCACTGTGGTTTTTTTTTGGCGCACTGATTTCTTGTCTGGGCATTAAGTCGAATACCCTTTGGGATAGTTTCGTGAAACTTCACACATGAATGGACATGCATAGACATCGACCCAAATGTGTGTTGCACACAAGAATGCCTCGCTATATCTTTTTGTTTCTCCATTTACATTTTCGCATATTGATTTCCTGTCGATTCAAAACTTTTATTGTTTTTTGGAATATTTTTATAATATTTCACACTTGCATAAACCATGACCCAACGGTGTGTATCATGCATTAACGACAACTTTCACCTGACTACAAACATATTAGCTATCTCCCTTTACTTTTATAGTGACTGCCTGTAGGCGCGGAGGGGGGTACACATTGCGTTTGAGGGCAATGTCAATTTCTATTTACCCGGTGTATTGAACATCTGTCATTAAACAATATTTTGTCATCGTTACTCTCTGTCTGTCCGTATGTCCATCTGTCATCCTGTCTGTCGTCCTGTCCATCCGTCCGTCCATCTGTCTCGTCCGTCCCATCCGTCCGCCCGTCACTTGTTGATATTCCACACGTGTCTTTTTCTAATGATTCTACACCATGCCGTGTCAAATCCATGAATTTCGGATCCCTGCTAACCCCAAGGTCAATGTCACAATATTAGTGCATTCACAAACTTAACATTGTGAAAAAGTTGTTATAGTTGCTGTTTAATTTCACCCCACATATTGCACACCAGGGGCCTATTTCATCAACATTGCAAAGTATACTTTACTAGCAAAGTATACTTTGAGGGAGTAATCATTTATTTTTCCTGAAATGCATTATTTCATATAGAACTAACAAATGCATATATTTCATGATTAAAAGTATGCAGAATTATTATACTGAATTTATTACATTATCACAGCCATTAAATGGCTGTGATAATGTAATAAATTCAGTATAATAAAAATTGATAAATTTTTCAAAAAATTGAAAATTTCTCCCTCAAAGTATACTTTGCTACTAAAGTATACTTTGCAATGTTGATGAAATAGGCTACAGGGGTACATCCATCGGTGTTACTGATGTCTTATCTTGGTAGGTAGGGTAGGTGGGATCACGTGGCCAACAGGTCGGGCTACTATGCATTCACTCACTCTTCCTCGGAGTAGGACGATGAGAGGGTATACATAGCTTGACGATGAATCCACCTTCTTGGATTCATATTCATGCGTAGTAAGGGAGCCTGACACCAGATCAGGATACCGTTCGTCAATGCTGATATATTTGTGGCTGTGACTGGAGAAATGGAGCTATGACATTTGTGGATATTCAAACTTCTGATCTAGTAGCGCTCTCCTGAAGCCTGATAAAGATAAAAACTATAAGATAGAATAATTACTGGTGTTTCATTGACTGAATGGCGAAAGGTGCAGGACCTGATCAGACTGCGCGGATGCGCAGGCTGATCTGGGACTACATTGGTCGTATAACCCATAAACCCCATTTCTCAAGATACAACCACATACATGCTAATTTGAAAAAATATAAATATTCATAATCATGTGACAAAACTATGGCCTTGTTTCTTATTAGATCAGTAAACCCAATGACAGAAAGACGAGCACTTGATCAGACTCAGCGGCTGCTCAGGCTCATCTGATGGTCACTAATGTCATATTATCTGCTGGGACTAGAAACCTATTTACGGTGTTCCGTTTAGGCCATCGTAATATCGCTAGTGTGTCGATACTACGACAACACGATAGTACGATGATGATATGACGATGCTGATAGTACGACACTACAATGGCGATGCTACGATAGTATCGTATTATCGTGCTGTCACAGTATCGACCCGATATCGATTTTACGATGGCCTTAACGGAACACCATGATAGCAAATGACGCATTATGTGGGTGTGGCAACCTATTGGATCTATGGACATTTGGTTAGAAAAATATACCACACATGTAATCATAGACCAGTTGTACTCCAGTTTGTAATTGGTCAGTATTGCATGTAGACGTATTGACCAATGAACATCGTTCTTTGATTTATAGTTTTGCCGACACATGGTCATATAGTTTTCTCCGAGTTGACATTGAGTTTTCAAAAGCACAGCAATTGTCTTTCAGTTTTCAAGCTTATGCAATGTACACTCAGTTTTGTCGCGCCTGCTTTAGCAGAAGGCGCGACTATAGTCGCCGCTTTTTCCGTCGTTGTCGTCCACGTCGTCAGAAATGTCAAAATGTCCGCTTTGTCATCATGATATAACTTTAATATTACTTGACGAATTGCTTCAATATTTGGACACTTGATATGTGTGAGCATTTGGAACACACACATGCTACCATTAACATGACCTTGATGTTTTTTACCTTCACATTTTTGCGGAAACACTTAGCCATGTTTTGTGTCAAAAAGATTGTACAAATTTCTTCATCATCGTATAACATTAATATATCTTGATGGATTGCTTCAATATTTGGACACTTGATACATGTAAGCATTTGAAACACATTCATATGGCCATTAACATGACCTTGACCTTTTTGACCTCCACATGGTTGTGGAAACACTTAGCCATATTTTATATAAAATATTCCTCTCTGAAGGGTTTTGTGATGCTTATTTTAGCACATGCCCATGGTCATGTTACGGTCAAACGCCTCGGCAGGCGCGACACCGCTCCCGTGGCAGAATTCTTGTATATTTTCCAGCTCACAGGTTATTAATTCATTGGAAGTATGGTGCAATGTGTACATGTATGTATTGTTTATTCTAGTATTTAACCTTGTATATGCTATAAATATAGATACACTGGGTGTATGCAAACATATGTTTCAAATGATTGAGTACGGGTAACAATACTTTTATCACGATCAGTACATGTGACTGTGACTGGCGAATTGGGGCTTATTGGTGTTTAAGACCAGTGTAGATCCAGACCAGCCTTTGCATCCGCATAATCTGATCAGGATCTCCACTACTCGCCTTTCCATCAATGAAACACCAGCAAGCTATATATATCATAGCTCCACGTCTATCGCTTTATCGGCAAAAGTGTTGCACTATTGTAATGCAATGCAATGTAATGTAATGTAATTAGCGTTATGTACTCGGAACTAGCTACAGGAGTGCGTTATTTGATCAGGATCTACACTGGCCACACATCCCATGAGCCCCTTTCTCCAGTCTGGGCCACATACATGTTTGTAAATGCACGGTACCATGTCTGTAATTGATCGGGATATTATAGTCCGTGGCAGATTATGGTGGGACAAACAGCGTAGCACCTGATATGGTTCTGCGGATGCGCAGTCTGAGTTGGTTCTACACTGGTTGCAAAGACATACACATTCTCGAATGTATTGGTGTGGCGGTGTGCATCAGGCCAGGCGCGCAGCAGGTTTAGACTGTCCACATGTGTTGGTTGATCTGGACACAGATATACTGAGGTACATGCATCCATGTTTGTGACATGACTGAAGCCTCTACAGGTATTCCACTGGCTACACCGAAGTTAGGACACTACATTGGTACATGTAGATAACATCTTGTATTGTTCGTTAGTGATATGTGGCTGTGACTCGAGAAATGGGGCTTATGGATTTTGCAACTAGTGTAGAGCCAAATCAGCCTGTGCATCTGCACAGTCAGATCAGGTTCTACACTGTTCGCCACTCTATCAATGAAACACCCGTCATGCTTTTAGCAAGAAATATTTCGCTATCAGGCTACATGACTGTGCTATTTGATTAAGCTCTACTGTTAACTCATCCTCATTGACGTCTATCTGGTACACTCAGCTCATCCTATTGAGTACTGGGTTGAAGAGGAAATGGTAGAGTGGAGTAAGCAGAGGTACGCACCATAGATAACCCCACATTATGTGGCGGGTGGGTGGGCAAGTAAGTGTATTATTCGGTTTCTGGTATGGGTCGATGAAGTTTATATATTGTCAAAAACCCCATCCTTCATTTGGATCTTCACACAAATTCAGAATGAGGCTGACCGGGTTTTCCATGCTGACGTCACTTAGTTAATTTAACTCATACTCATTGACGTCTAATCTGGTACTCAGATCATCCTATTCGAGTACTGGGTTGAAGAGGAAATGGCGATGTGGAGCAAATACATACAGATACTCATGAGATGTCCTCTACCCAGTTTCAAATTGTATGTGGAAAGTGTCCATATATTACAACAACGTGTTTTTCCCCTAATCTCTTCCAATACTCTGTATGTTCTTATCCTCTCTTATTCTTAAGTTCTCACAATACTCACTTAATGGGACAAATAAAGATAAACAAACAAAGTCATAAATACACGCAATGTAGTGTAGAATGCGTTCTGTGATACAAAGGTACGTGTACTCGTATATATACATGATATACAGTGGTTACATACATATTACTAAGACTATGGACAAGCGGTGGAAAGAAGAATATAAGTACACAATTACACAAATGCGGTGACCGCAGAAGCAAGGTGACGATGTATTCGTTGCAGTCGAAGCAATAATACATTTAACAGTGAGAGACCATGTTCCTGTACGGCATCCGCCATTATCATTGTAGATAGAACGCAACCGTTAGCATACTGGATAGTCATGACAGTGCTTACTTTAGTACAACGAAGGTGACGATGTATTCGTTGCAGTCGAAGCAATAATACATTTAACAGTGAGAGACCATGTTCCTGTACGGCATCCGCCATTATCATTGTAGATAGAACGCAACCGTTAGCATACTGGATAGTCATGACAGTGCTTACTTTAGTACAACGTAAAACATATCCTATTCTTGTATGTTTACGGTGTGACGGCGAACCTGCATTGTAATATCTATATATGGTTATATACGCGTATTATTACAAGTAGCAGTTGAATGTACTAGGAACGAAGTCGCACGCAATATACTCGACTTCACCCCAGTTGTAATGTTTATTTTGCCGGGTATGTCCTAATGAAATAGCGCAACAATAACAGTCCACATTCGGCAACAGACTGGAAACAGTTTTTAGCATGAATAGCATATAGTATACAGAGAAAATTAACACATACATAGCGACCGTGCGCATAAAGCATGTTGTAATAGAGACCTTGGGATGCTGACCCGCACGCTGACGTCGACTTGCAGCTACACGTAGACGAAGAAGTACATGGGACCAAATACATCGGCTGCGAAAGCCCGCAAAAAGATGGTCCTTCACACGTACTGATGTAGCATTAGGACTCGTAAAACAGCAGAATCCGATGACGTCATAGATCAATCTCCACGTATTTTGAGCTACATGATGTCGCACATGTACAAGTCATGCACCTCAAGGTCTCCAACACAGTATTGCAATATGCAACGCATGAATATAACATACAGCAAACATGAAACTCACATGCACAAAGCAACAAATGCTAAAACTACAAACAGGTACCAGGGCCAAAAAGCCACAACACCCAGATCACCATCACTAACAAGGTTCCTCGACTGGTGACACCATTGAGCCATCAGATGCATGCACATTGACAGGCAATCGGTAGATAGAATTAAACCCTGTCATGGGGTGAATGGGTTGGTGAGATTAGAGAAATCGGAATGCCGTTGAAAGAAGTGTTCAATATAACAACTGTCTGCAATGTTGTTAGAAAACCGCACGGCGACGACAGCAGCGTCATGGAGGCTAGTGCCGCGGCAATAATATTCAGCCGAGTTTTCAGTGAACCAGCCAACATGTTTCATAATATCGCTGGGTGACTGGGCTGAGCCAGATAACGCCAATGTAATGGCACAGCCGGCGCGAAGACTGTGAGGCGTCTCACCATCATCAATTTTCAACCTGCGAAGGTAGCATTTCAACCGCTCGTATACGGCGTTATATGACAAAGGACAATCCAGCACGATCCCCGCTTCAGTAACCGGTCGGAATAGATAACCAGTTAAAAGTATTACGCTTCGTAGAACCGCCACGAATAGTTTTACCGTATGCGTGATAAAATACATACCCTGACCCGTCAGGCAACTGTTTGACCTCTTGCGTAAGAACGCTGCATAGGTCTGACGCACGGTCGCTGGCAAAAAAATGTAGCTTGAAAAAGGCCTGATCACGGGCCAGTACATAACGTTCGCGCAACGACACGTGAGTGTTTTGCAACTCATCACGTATGTGTGATGAAATGGACATAAGTTTGCTCGCGAACATCGGTTTGGCTTGTTTTGGAATAACCCTAGCTTTCGCCTGTTCTTCCTTTACATACTTTACATATTGTTGCACCAGGGGAGACAATGCTGGATTACCAGAATGATTGTGCACATTCCATGCTATGCCCCTACCTGACGTCGTAAACAGTTTGGCAAGACCTTGCACTACGTTCACTAGTCACCTGGCAGCTAAACGTGTCGGGCAGGCACAAGACTGTGGTGTTTTTGAACCAATATGTATGCAGTCATGGCTATGTACTTGCGAATTCCCAGAATTATCATTCCAAGCCAGAAAGCGACGAACATCATTTGGACCACTATTAGCAACAGATGGTCGGTCGGGTAAAGCGAGTAAGAAGTTACTGAATCTAGTCTCTAAACTATTCTGGCGTCTAACGGTAGCAGACTGTGCCACTCCTTGGTCTATATACCGTAGCATGTCGTCAATCAACGCCAGGTTGATGTCGGAGACCATATGTTCGGGGCACTGAAAAGAGATCAGAAACGCAACCGGTAAGCCCTTAATTCCCACTTCAGACCAATTTTGTCACGTATAAAACCACGTTTACTGGGGATTTTTAAGACCCCCAGTTGACCCTTCTGACCCAAGAGGCGTGTAGAAACACAAAATGAGCAAAGAACAGGATACCAAACTGGTAACGGTTCTAGGACCGGGGCGACAAATGTACATTGTGTCACTGATTGTTGCTGGAGATGTGTCAATAGGGGCATTTCAATGTGTCCAATTGAAATGGACAGTCTTTGATCCACAAGTTCAGACATCTTTCATCATGCACCAATCGTGGCTTCGAGGGCTCTATCGTTAATGGCATAATCACTTTCGGCAACTCACACTCCCCTACTTTTCCCCAATCTCGCAGAGCCATTGTTAACCCGTTCAGATAGCTCAGACATAATAAAGCCAGGAAATGATTTACAAATCGTTGCATTGGGGTAATACTGTCTATGTGGTATATCAGAATTATAATTCCTCCCCTTAAAGTTGCCCCGAAATGGTCTAAAGAAATCATTCGATTCGACACCATTGTGTATCCAGCCCGAGACCATGGCGATATTGGACGCCCCTGATTTGGAAAATATATATTGCCATTCAGATTCATTGGCATGTAACTGGCCGGACACAAATGACGATGGGTCCCGCAATGGCAGTTTACTTAGATCAAAGTCACAATTATCACGCAATACGTCCTCTGCCGTAACGTGGGCTGCAGGCCTGATAGGGCTGTCCCCCTCGAGAGTGAACAGGACGGTGATTGTCGAATGGTGGCCAACGTGGAGAAAGGATCAA
This sequence comes from Conchocele bisecta, assembly GCA_029237695.1. Taxonomy (NCBI): domain Eukaryota; kingdom Metazoa; phylum Mollusca; class Bivalvia; order Lucinida; family Thyasiridae; genus Conchocele; species Conchocele bisecta. Next base: position 71,096,492 of record CM055269.1, on the reverse strand, counting down.
AACCTAAATCTATTTCCCATTTGGGAACGTGAATAAATGTAGCAGCTCCGCAGATGGAAACCTGTGTAAACAGAACAACCGTAAAAGTAACCATTCGACAAACACATCCCGTGTGCCTACATGAGGACAGGCCCCACAGAACCACAGCCCACGTGAACGAAAACGTCCACTAGAGATTAGTATCTCCGGACATATTGGAAAGAATGAATGTGAAATATGTATCGAACCACGTACACATATATGAGATTATAAGGTCACAAAGTATACATAACGAGAAGTAATACAGTGTAATAGGATGTGCCACGCCATGCACATGTATATGAGATTCAGAATAACATGTAAACCATAAGCGTGATAAAAAGTATAATTTTGCTCGATGTCGATCGCATAACCGGACATGCCATCACTGCACACACATGCTCACGAGTTATGCTGTGCACGTTTCATGGCCTTAGTTTTTCGCAATCCTTCACTTGGTGGCCCATGACGTCACAAAAGTGACACGGTCCCTTCGTCCGCAAAGGTCGCGGGTACATGGAACCAGCAGTACCACGTGGACGGAAATAACCAGGGAATAAAAAGGGATAGAATGGTTGCGACCCATTATGTTGTTGCATACTGGGGAATTGCGAATATACGTTAGCAAGAGGAGACGATTGTGTAGGCTTATCCTGTTTCTGTGCGGGTAGTGCTTTACATGCGGTATCAATCTTATCATCAATTGACTTTTCCTGTAGACATTTTGAAAGTGCCTTTGTAACGACACTAGACGCGTTGTCCGACAGGACATTCAAAATCAATGTTGTCATGTTAATTTTCCTCTGGTTTTTCGACGCCTGTCTATACAGCTCATCGAAGGAATCTGCTTCCATGTGCTCGCATTTTCGTGATGTCCTAGATAATTCATCCAAGGTCATCAGGATCAATGATTCGCTAGGCAGCGACTGTAGAGCCAGTGCTCTCATCTTGTCTTTTAACTCTTGAACCGGGGAATTCCTGACATCGGAGTGACGTTTCTTTTTCTTTATGGGCGTCGGCTCTATCACGGCTCTATCACAGGAGGGAGCAGTCTGACCGCGCAACCATTATAGTCTGATGTACAGAGGTTAGTACAGCCGTTTTCATGTGATACACGTCTTCATATCGCATGTAGGTATACGTTGTGACCTCTCTATACCGGACACCCCATAGTGTCCGGTATAGATATGTTCTACTATAATTCCAGCACACAAATATTTACACAATAAGTCTCTGTCCAAAATGTATATCCCAGTAAACTCCCACGCCGAACTACTTTCCGTAACCGTGAGGCGCAGTTAAAATAATTCTTAAGAAAACGGAAAATAAACACATTTTCTTGAGGAATTTATTTCAAATGCTGGAATTATAAGGAATGAATGGCCTTTTTGTGGAATTTATCGGGATATAAACTTGGAAAAGGATATAAACTTGGAAAAGTCGCGGGAATACTGGACGAGGCCTTCCGGCCTTCGTCCAGTATTCCTGCGACTTTTCCAAGTTTATACCCCGATACATTGGTTTAATTCCGATTCTCCCACTTTTTGATGACCAGATGTCCCGATTCTCCCACTTTACTTTTTTACAGGTAAATGACCATTCTCGATTTGGGGCTATAGTCCGTATCAATATACGGTCACTGATTTGACCTGTTAATTAATGTTAGGCCAATGTTAACTTATTAACAGGAATTTAAATGAGTTGAATTTGATCATTCATAAATCCTATGAAGTATTAAATGATTTAACACCATTTAATAATGATTGGCCAATCATACAGCCAATCGAATTGAGTAATAAATGATTAAAGAAAGTTTACCAATGACCTGTTAAAACTGATAATTTGATAATTATTTTAATTTTAAGAATAATTCTGAAGAACATATATAAATCATGTATATTTATCATTTAGTACACATTGACTGAATGTTATGGCGAATGCACAAGTTGAAATCCAGTTTGTCCGCAACAAGCAGGGTGGCCAAAGTCTTGTTGTTGGTGGTTACAGGTTCATGGTATGTATATATACTATGGTCTCACTATTTTATTTCTGTCTGTCTTTCTGACTGTCTGTCTGTATGCCTCTCTCTCTCACATATAACAAAAACAATCATAAGCTGCTAATTGTCTGTATGTCCGACTGTCCGTCCATTATCACATAGCTACCATTTCGTTGGAACTACACTTTTTGAAGTCTGTCATGTTTCACTGTACATGTACAAACACTCGCAATTACTGTAATATTTATATTTTTCTATATTTATTTTACAGATCAAAAATCGTCGGCAGGACCGTATTTACTGGACGTGCGCTGAATCCGGGTGTAGCGCGAAGGCCACGACCATGACCGGCATACTCACCAGAAACACGGACAACCACACTCACCCGGCTGATCACACCGGTATTGACGTGAGGACGCTTATGGAGAACATCCGCAAACGCTGCCGTGAAGAACTGACACCAATTCCGTCCGTCTACGAGGAAGAAATTGCCAGCATCCGTGGTAAGGAATGGGATGACGATATGGAACAAATGGCCGGAATGATTCCAACGTACCAGACATGGAAGTCGTCACTATACAGAGAGAGAAACAAGCTACGTCCGACTCTACCGTCATCCGCCACTGACATCGAATTAGAGGGAGAGTGGACTCGGACCACATCCGGGGAACCATTCCTGCAGATCGACGTCGGGAACAATCGCAGAATGCTTGTGTTTGCGACCAGGGTGTGCCTTCAGCATCTGTGTAGAGCCAGTGTTATATTCGGAGATGGAACATTCTACACGTGCCCTACATTTTTTCATCAGCTGTTCACACTTCATGTTCACTGTTCATGGATTTATTAGCGGTGAAATGTACCCACTTGTGTTAGTATTCTTACCGGGTAAATCCACAGACGTCTACGAATCATTATTCCGTCAGTTGCGACAGAAATGTGAGGGATACGGCTTACATCTCCTACCAGACCATGTGTTTCTCGACCATGAGATGGCGTCACGAAATGCGGTTCTGCGTGTGTTCCCGGACACGCGTGTGAAGGCATGCTTCACAATAGACTAACATCATTGAATACTGGCATGGATCAAATCCAACAAATTGTATTATCGTTACAAGGGTCACATATGAGATTGCAAGCTTCTGTCATGAAGGACAGTTGCGGCATAGCGTCACGTGATATTGGGTCGGGAGGCATTGTCCAAAACGATATATATGTACCCAATTCCCAAACCCGTCCAGAATCCCCCGACGTTTCGGTGCCACCTGACGCAAATCACGTGACCTCATTAAATGCACAATCACGCCCTGGCGAACACAATATACGCGAAGCGGCAACGGAATTATTTCCATGTGATTACGACACACGCGAACATGCTCAAAATCTAGCGGATGTAATAGTAGTGCCGGACGTTACCAGCCCTTCAACTACTACACGTGATAGCAGAACCCGCGACGGTGAACGTACAGACGCGCATTCATATTCCGCAATTCTGGTTAACAACATTGAAGGGGAGGGCAACGCCTCATTCGGTAACACAGCGATACCCACACTAGTTACATCCCGTGGCGGTCAAAACGCGAATAAACAAAACGCGAAAAACACAACCGCGAATAGGAAAACGAAATGGAATATTAAATCACAGAAACGACGGAAAATTAATTTCGGCGTTATAAACCGCGAAATGGCAGCCTCAAGAGAAAGGCGGCTTCAATATTTTAACGAGCAGAGCAAAACCCGGAGCTCTTACAACGTGGACGCGGCGGATACCATAAACTACATGCATTGTACTGATGGTGATGACAATGATGATTATAATTTCGATCAGTACGTCCGACGACGTCCTCAACGTTTTTACGTTGGCGGCTTCTGTCCTACAATTACCGAAACAAAACTCGCGAACTATATAAATAGGCGCAGGCCGAAAGTGACAAAAGTATCAATCTCTAGAAAACCGAGATATGGTACCGTAGTCATCCAGGTAAATGTCGAAGATGACGAAAACGCAAAATCCATGACGGATGATCCATTCTTTTGGCCAAACGGAGTCATATGTCGCCCATGGGTTCCGTACGGTACTTATCGCCCACGTAATGAGACACGAGATGGTAATAGCATAGAAAGTGGCCAATACGCGGCGACTGAACCACGGGCACCCCGGTTCCGCGCCGAAGACTGGTGCTATAATGGCTATTATGACGGTAACCCGTACACAGCGCTCGGCGCAGACGTTGACGCCCCTTAAACCTAATCATGGCAGTACAACCTACTCGCAGTTTAAACATAGCCACGTGGAATGCGACCGGGATTATGTCCAGTGCAAGCTACTTAAGTGATTTTCTGATTGACCACAATATAGACATATGTGGTGTGTCAGAGCATTGGCTGTACGAACATGATTTACAGTTTTTAAACTGCATTAACAATCAGTACACGACTCATTCAAATGGCGGACCCAGACCTATTCGACCGAGCCAGAGACGTGTTGGCAAGGGCGGATTGCGTATCTTTTGGCACACACGGTGGAATGGTCACGTTCATCCCATTGTATTTAAGTCAAAATATATACTAGGAATTGAGCTTCTGACAAGTCCCGGCTGCTACATGTATATTTTTCAGGTATACATGCCGTGCAAAAACCATACTAGTGCAACATTTACTGACTGTGTGGAAGAACTCGAAGCTATAGTGTGCATGTACATGAATAGGGGTACGATTGTAGTAATGGGTGATTACAACACTGAGCTCCCCTCTAGGCACCAGCAAAATTTTCTATATGACAATAGAGGCAATGTATTACGACAACTAATGAACAGACACCAGATGGTTGCTGTTAATACATTAGCCATGTGTACCGGGCGGAGTTCAGTAGTGTACCTTACAACAGTACCCGACAAACATTGATTGATCATATACTGATACAGAACCATGTTCTACCGAATGTTGTTTCATGCTCAGTAGTAGACGATAGTGCTAGTAATGTATCAACTCACCGTCCTATAAAATGTGAGCTCGAGTGGAATAATATGAACATACCAAGTTTGAGTGAAACTCCGCGTATCATAAATTGGAAAAATGTAAAACAGTGCTCACTAGAACATTATGTGGCTGTTTTAGAATCTGATACTAACTTAAACGACGCATACCATATGGAGATTACATCGACGAGTGATATTGACAGTCTGTATAAACGGACGGTACAGTCTATTCAACGCGCAAAGGACACGTGTATCCCGAAGGTTAAATTCAAGCCCCATATTAAACCGTACTGGAATGAAAAACTATCATTTTTACATAGAGAAATGTCACGGTTTAGACAAACATGGATACAGCATAACCGGCCACGAGACAAAGACAACGACAGTTACAAAGAATATAAAGCAGCTAAGTGTACATTTAGGCGTATCCACCGGAAAATTGTTCAGGAATACATCATCTCCCTAGAAACGGAAATTGACAATGCCGCGGAAATGGACAACACCACATTTTGGAAGTTAATTAACAAACGCAGGAACAAACGTAGAAACATTCACCCATTTGAAATGTGGACTTTAATGGGAAAATACACAATACACCGGAAACCATAAATACAGGCTGGATGAACTATTTTACAGACCTATATTCGCCAACAACGAACGACAACTTCGACAACGATTACCTGCATGTGTGTGAGCGAGAGTTGTCGGGGATTATATCGCGCAGTGATACATCTACACCAGTGTGTGACATAACAAACAATATAGATACTGAATTAGTGACGAAATTACTGAAATCCTGTAAAAAAGGGAAATCTTGCGGTTTTGACCAGGTTTATTATGAAAATCTTATATACGGAGGACAGCTGATCATATCTGTTATTACAAAACTGTTCATACATATGACGGAGCTTTCTCATATCCCACTGGAGCTTAAACGAGGGGTGATCACAACGTTGTACAAAGGTGGAAACAAGAACAAGCGCGATCCTAACAGTTACAGCGCAATATCTCTCTGCTCAACAATACTGAAACTCTACGAAAAGGTGATAATCAGTGTAACGGACCTAGAAAGTAAACTCCACATAAATGCCCTGCAGGGTGGATTTCAAAAACAAGTTAACTGCACAATGACATCATTTCTTCTACATGAAACAATCCGGTTTGCCAAGGAACATAACTCGAAACTTTACACATGCTTTTTAGATGTTCGACAAGCATTTGATCGCGTATCACATACTATTTTGTTGCTAAAATTGGCCAAAACTGGAATTGACGGACACATATTTAAGTTATTTCTAAACATGTTTGACGGCGTATACAGCTGCGTGAAAACACAGGGAGAAACATCAGACTGGTTCCCTATCTTACAAGGCTCGCGACAAGGGCAGATAATCAGCCCGAAACTCTATTTACTGTTCGTTAACGACCTTATGAACACTTTGGAAAATCAGAATACAGTGTGAAAATAAACGGTACAAGTTATGGTTGTCCAACATCAGCAGACGACATGGTGCTTATCTCCCTTGTTAAAAGCGGCCTGGATAAACTAATGGACTTGTGTTATATGAATTCTATTTCTACTCGGTATTTGTACAATGCAGGAAAGTGCAGTGTCATCGTGTTCAACGAGAGTAATGCTGCGATGCAAAACAATGATCGCGTTTGGAAACTAGGCCGTGACAACGTGGCAGAAACGGATAAATACGTTCACCTCGCATACTAGTGACAAAAATTTAAACTTAAAAGACAATACCCAGGACGCATGTACGAAAATAAGAAAAACATATTTCGGTCTCGCGGACTGCGGAGTACATAAACACGGACTACACCCAGCTACAGTTAAACATTTGTATCAAACAATCGTACTGCCTAAAGCGTTATTCGGCTGTGAGCTATGGAATGGACTCAGTGAATCACAGATCCAGTCGTTGGAACGTGCACATCGACAATGTGTGAAACATATGCAGTCTATGGCAAAATCAACGAGAACGGACGTTGCCTTAGGCTGCATAGGATTATTACCGATCGAATGCGAAATTGAAAAGCGGAAATTATTATTGCTCGGCCAATTGTGTAACCTAGGCTGCTCAAAAAGTGCACATGTATTATTTGTGAACCGATTAATACAATACAGGAACGAGCCTAGTAAATTACTCGGATTTATACCGGATATGTACAGAATTTTAGGAAAATACAATTTGTCACACTTTCTGAGCTCGTACATTGAATACTCTGAATTTCCTGTGATGACCTCATGGAAAACAATTGTTAAAAATGCAATCACGTCAAAGGCAAATACAGACTACACTGTTCGCTTAATGGGAGACGAGAGCCTAGTTGACTTTTATCGAATAAACAGTCGACTGGATCTGTCTGGCATTTGGCGATTCAGCCAGTTATTCCGCGAGAGCTTAGCATTTTGTAGGACTGTGATATTGATAGTTGGTAAAACATTCTCTAGAAAATACCCCACATGCTGTCCAAAATGTAAGTTATACACAGATAGCATTGCTGAACACCTGATTATGTTTGCACCGTCAATTCTACATATCGACATTATATGTGGCGGAACCTGCACACACTACTTGGAGGTGATCGTTTTGAAACATTCTGTAAACTAGATTAACCGAAACCAGATTACTGGAATTAGTATCGGGATTTACAATGTCAGACTTAACCGATCACGAGAGGACATCATGCTATAAGCTGGCATTAAGGTTTTTACACTATATGGCGTCCCCATTGCATTATTACCTCCCGTGCCAATAGTTACATGTATGCACAAAACCTTAAACCTTAGCATGCTGAATTAAATTTTGTCGTCTGCTGTTGATGTTCTATTATCCATTTTTCTCACGGGGAGCATGCTTTGGTAGCACTTTATAACCATTTTCAATATAAATGATTCTGGTGTGCTGTCAAACCATGTTTTTGGTGAGAGGAAGGGAAAAATACAAAAGCAACAGCAGACGACAGTTGCTGTGTGTGACGACAATTATTAAGAAACTCAGATCCGATTATGAAATATGTTCATTTCATGCTTACACATTCCCATGTATATATGTTCACAATTCTGTGCAATTGCTTGTATTGTATACTTGTACAAACTTGTGTTTTTCTTTATACTATATTCTTGTACATAATTGTAACTCTCCTTATGGAGGAATAAAGAATTACTACCACTATACGCAGTGTATTTGGCGGAAGGTTCAGGCTCTCGGACTAAGCACCATGTACAAGGACAATGACATTGTTCACCGACTTGTGAGACGGGCGTCCGTTCTACCACTGGTGCCGGAAGAGGACGTGGAAGACGTGTGGTTCGAGACTTTGGAAGACGTCGGCGAATATGAACTTCCGGTGGACGTCACTTCCTTCACCGACTACGTCACGGAGCAGTGGATTGAGGGAGACAGGACCGTGTGGAACCACTTCGCGACCGAGGGACCCAGGACAACGAACCATCTGGAAGGCTGGCACAGCAAGTTGAAGAAGGCTGTTCACCACGCGCACCCCAATATATTCAGCATTATCCAGGTGTTGCAGCAAATTGAGGCAGCATCTTATGTGCGGATGCTCCAGTACGAAGCGGGAGGGGTTCGTCCTGTGAAGCGCCGGAGGTACAGATTGATTGACAATAGACTTAGTGTTCTGAAGCAGCGACTGGAGAACGGAGAAATGACGACGATGGAATATGCGGACGCTGCATTGCAGCTGCTGCACATATAGAAATCAGTGTATCATCAAGTTCCGCATATTCTATGCATGCACATTTGTGTAATAATGTTTTTTTTTTAATTGATAACACAATTTGCATGTTTTATTAGGAAAAAATACAGATTAAATTGCTTTTTTTCTACAAATTATATTTTTGTTGATTAAACCAACACAATATGTAAGAAATAAAAAATACCGATTAAATTTCCTTTTTCTACAAATTACATATTTGTAGAATAAAACAAACTGTAAGAAAAAACTTACAATTATTGCATGTTTTATTACATATTCGTAGAATACAACAATCTGTAAGAAATAAAAACATCAGACAATTACCACATCAGTTCAGTGTCCTTAAATTGTCTGATAAATAAAACAAAAAAAACAGCAACATGTATATTGGCCTATATGATTTCCAAGTTCAAACAGAACATACGAAAAATGTGACCCGATGCTATGATAACACTGCACCAAAATCGTGACATATTATGCCCAAATGTGAACAATTCCACAGTAAACAATGATCAGTGTCATACACCACAATCGAACTGGAGAAAGGCGTCGGAATATGATATGTGGCGATACAGGGAAGTACTGACAGTAATGTTGTCCGAACGTTTCCCGGCCCCAAACAACAATGTTGAAAAAGGTGATATCGACGTGATGTATGACATCTTAGTACAGTGTTTACGCGCCAGTTGTGAAGTGACGATCCCAAAAGCAAAATTCAAACCTTTCTTAAAACCCTACTGGTCCAGTGATTTAACAAGACTATGAAGAAATTTCGTCGTGAATGGATCCACAGTAAAAGGCCAAGGAACAGTGAAAATGTGGTGTTTGGTAATTATAAACAGGCAAAACGTGAATTTAGATATCTACACCGTAAAAGTGTTGAAAAGTATGAACAGGATATACTGAATGAAATAGATACCGCGGCGGAATTAGACAGCCGACATTTTTGGAAGTTATTCAACAGCCGACGTAAACGCGGGTGTTCTTCCGCTGGTAGTGAACTACAGTTTAATGATGTCACATATCGCGATGCTGAGTCAATCGCCATGAACTGGGTAATTACTTCGAAGCGTTATACCGTCCACAAGATGACACTGCTTTTGATAGTTCACACAAGTCCCGTATCGAAACTGATTTGCGTGACTACCTATTGAACAATGACAATACGACTGCAGCTACATGTGATATTTCTCCAGACGAGGTACGGGTTGCGGTTAAACTGTGTCAACGCGGGAAATCCGGTGGCGATGACAATATCGTTTATGAACATATAATGTATGGTGGTGAACAGTTGATCCATTCCTTGGCTTGGTTGTACACAGTTATGCTAAAATATTCATATACGCCTATTAAGATGAAGCACGGAGTTATAATAACATTGCATAAAGGTGGAAGAAAACGGAAAGATGATCCAAACAATTACAGAGGAATTACTCTAAGTTCATGTCTACTGAAACTTTATGAAAGGTTAATTCATCACCGGATATATAAAGAGCGTTCAGACCAAATCTCCGATCTGCAAGGTGGCTTCAGAAAGGACTAAGCTGTGTAATGACATCGTTCACACTTCGCGAGTGCATTTCGTATTCGAAGGAACAAGGCAGTAAATTGTATGTATGTTTTTTAGACTCCCAGAAAGCGTTTGATAAAGTTTGGCACGATGGACTGTTCTTTAAGTTAATGGAATTAGGGATAAATGCAGTGGAATTGAATGCAATAATAGACATGTATAGAGGAATGACGGGTTGTGTTAGATATAAAAACTTTACATCGAGGCATTTTAGTGTACTACAGGGAACGAGACAGGGTGGGGTTATCTCACCATTGTTCTACCTCCTCTACATAGACCAGCTACTTCGTGAACTTGAAAGTGGTAACTGTGGTGTGACATTATATGGCATAAACTGTAGCTGTCCTACAGTGGCGGACGATATGGTCTTAGTTTCGTACTCGAAAAAGGGTCTACAAGATATGATCGACATATGCTACAGGTATTCTTGTAAGTGGCGCTATACATATAACAATAGTAAGTGTAAGGTTATAGTGTTCCATGAATCGAAAAATGATTACATAACTAGAAAATCGAACCTGGTATCTTGGAAACGACGTAATTAATGAATGTGAAAACTACACTCACCTCGGTATTATATGTAATAAATTTTCGAACACCAATCAAAATATATTGGACGCATGTGCTAAAATGCGAGGAACATTTATGGGAATTTCCAACAGTGGTATTCATAGTGGTGGACTTCATCCACTTACCTCAAAGAAAATATATGACCGAATAGTGTTGCCGAGGGCCCTATATGGGTGTGAATTATGGAACAATATTTTGCCAATCGATAACGTCACATTGGAGCGCGCACATCGACAGTGTATCAAATATATGCAAGGACTATCGAAACGAACACGAAGTGACATTGCTGTGGGGCTGCTGGGTTCGATGTCTCTGGAAGCAGAAATCGACTTACAGAAGTTGCGATTCTTAGGTCAGCTTGCCCATTTACCAACCTTCAGAATAGCAAAACGCATATTTGTGAATCGACTAACATCATACATGAACAACCCAACAACTGCATACGGTTACATACCTGACATAGTTCGCGTTCTGGACAAGTATGGGATGTCCAATGTTCTACACCTCTTCTGTGAAAGCGGTACATTTTCCAGTGAAATCGGCGTGGAAAGTAACAATAAATGCTGCGATTCGTGACCACGAATATCTGCTGTGGCAGAACAGAACTGATGTCGATAGTGATTTGTCGTGGTTTAAAGAACTTCATGGTTTGCTGTCACCGTTTACGCTATGGACGTACTCAATAACCAATCCTAAGCTCGCAGTGCAATGTAGATCTGCCGTCTATATGATTGCAAAATTATTCTCCGAAACGTGGTCTCGTCATTGTGATATGTGTGGGCGCTACACCGATGACATGTTAGTACATTGTATGTACTTATGTAGGGCTACTGAGACGCTGCGGCAGGTAATGTGGTGCAAAATTATCAAAAAGTGTGGTATTCATGTGTTCAGGCAATTCACTTCGTTACATGTTCATCAACAAATATGTGTGTTGTGTAGTGCCTCAGAAATTCTACGTATATCACCAGATCAGTACGAATGGCTTATGAACATAGGTACATGGTACCTTCATAGACTAAAATCCATGGTTTGTTTTCATCCTTTTGCTGAACGATAAACTTCTGCAGTTTGACATAAGAGCGTATTTGGGGCAAAGTTAACATACAGTCGAGAGGTCAGGAGCTACATTGGCTTGTATAAAATGGCATAATTATTTGCCATTGACACATTGAGTAGAAATGGTGTTGGCTTCGGCAAAAATCAATTTTCGCATTGTAAAATAGCTGTAAATATTACTTTCTTATGCTGTGGTTATGGTGCTGGTACATAAAGACTGACGCCGCTATAGCGCCAGTCTTTTTGTCAGGCACCAGACAAAACATGTCCGTGTAAATTCGTTCCTTTGTGTATAATTATATTGCTTTGTTACATGTTCCTGTAAATCATGCTCTCCTTCGAGGAGGAAATAAAGAATCTATCTATCTATCTACACACTTACATGTTCTTGTACATGTGACATTGCGTGTCACTAGTACAGCGTACACGTTACAATACATCATACATGCAAGCCATCTCACGCCTGAACACAGTCTACCCGACACTGTAGCATGAACATAGTACAGTGGAACCTCTCGAAACCGGACATTATTTGCATCCGTGTGTGGGCAAATTTGATGGGTTTCAGTTATGTATCGCCGATGGCACTGTCTGTTCTAGCTTAGATAATATCAGCTCTACGGATGCCTTTTACTATTTCATCTGGCATGTATATTTTCTGTATCCGACAGAGCTGAGACGTTTACTGTGTAAAATTTCGCCACAATAACATCCTAATCTGTCCTGGCGTTTTGCTACACATTCTGATGAGTGAGAAGTATCTGATGAGTGAGAAGTTTAACCCTTTCAACATCACATGCCTGTATAGTGGTATGAGCAGAGTGTAGATCCAGATGAGCCAGCTCGTGAGGAGCCGTCTATCAGGATCTGCACTTTTTGCAAATAATTTTCTTATTTATGAGAACAAAACACCCCCTTTTCAAAAAATGGAATAGTCTGAAAATCATTTTGTGACGATTGGATTGGTTGCAAAATTAGGATATCAAAGTTCATTCCAGTTACTTCGGGGTGAAAGTGTTAACACTTCAGTCATGTTAAAAATATTCATAGGCCAATACTACACATGAAAGTATACATACTTTGACATTGGTTATCCTTATATTCCCATTTTTGTAAACCAACTGTAAAATCATCCAGTCTCATGCTGTCTACCGCCATTTTTTAGGTGTCAACACAAATTTGTGCACGGTAATTCTCGTGGCAAGATTCACCAAAATCAATCAAATACACCCAAATACACCCGAATGTACATGCATTTTCTATGTTTACTGATAAATAAAGATGTATGGACCATAATAACGATGTGTACAATACAACTATTTAATTGCCTGATAGCTGTCATATGTATGCTGATGTCAGAGCCCTTTTTAGCTCGACTATTCGAAGAATAGTTAGAGCTTATGTTGTCACCCCGGCGCCGGCGCCGGCGCCGGCGTCGGCGCGTCGGCATCACCGTCACGCCTTGGTTAACGTTTTTAGTCAAGCTTGTATATGCAATACTACTGGCCCTACACCCACCATACTTGGACAACTTCATCTCCTAGTGATGTACATCAATAAACCCTGATCTATATTTGACCTTGACCTACATTTCCTCTTGAATTACTTAGTTAATTCCCCTTGGTTAAGGTTTTTAGTCAACCTTGGTTAATGTTTTTAGTCAAGCTTGTACATGGCATACTGTTGTGCATACATACACCATACTTGGACAACCTTTTCTCATAGGGAGGTACATCAATAACCCCTGATCTATATTTGACCTTGACCTACATTTCCTCTTGAATTACTTAGTTAATTCCCCTTGGTTAAGGTTTTTAGTCAAGCTTGTAGATGGAATAATCCTGGCCCTACACCAAGCATACTTGGACAACTTCATCTCCTAGTGATGTACATCAACAACCCCTGACCTATATTTGACCTTGACTTACATTTAACCTTCAATTACTTACTTAATTTCCCTTGGTTAAGGTTTTTAGTCAACCTTGGTTAAGGTTTTTAGTCAAGCTTGTACATAGAATACTAATGTGCTTACAGACACCATACTTGGACAACCTTTTCTCATAGGGATGTACATCAGTAACCCCTGATCTATATTTGACCTTGGCCTACATTTCCTCTTGAATTACTTAGTTAATTCCCCTTGGTTAAGGTTTTTAGTCAAGCTTGTAGATGGAATAATCCTGGCCCTACACCAAGCATACTTGGACAAATTCATCTCCTAGTGATGTACATCAACAACCCCTGACCTATATTTGACCTTGACTTACATTTAACCTTCAATTACTTACTTAATTCCCCTTGGTTAAGGTTTTAGTCAACCTTGGTTAAAGTTTTTAGTCAAGCTTGTACATGGAATACTAGTGTGCATACAATACAGACACCATACGTGGACAACCTTTTCTCGTAGGGATGTACATCAATAACCCCTGACCTATATTTTACCTTCACCTACATTTAACCTTGAATTCCTTACTTATTTCTACTTGGTTAAGGTTTGTACTCAAACTTGGTTAATGTTTATAGTCAAGCTTGTATATGAAATACTCATGGGCCTACAGCAACCATACCTGGACAACTTCCTCTCCTAGTGATGTACATCAATAATCCCTGACTTATATTTGACCTTGACCTACTTTTATCCTTGGATTATTTAGTTATTTCCCCTTGGTTAATGTTTGTCTAGGGATCATGCTTCATTACGCACACCCCCACATCCAAATTCTCAAGGTCAAGGTCATTTATTTACTTGTAATGTTCACTGGTTTTGTAACAGAAATGCGTTAAAGTTATTGTTTTTTCACAATATCTCTTTAACACCTTGCCAGACATTGATAATATTTCATATCAATGTTTGTCTAGGGATGATGCTTCATTACGCACACCCCCACATCCAAAGTCTAAAGGTCAAGGTCATTTATTTACTTGTAATATTCACCGGTTTTGTAACAGAAATGCGTTAAAGTTATTGTTTTTTCACAATATCTCTTTAACCTCTTGCCAGCCTTTTATAATATTTCACATCAATGTTTGTCTAGGAATGATGCTTCATTACGCACACCCCATATCCAAATTTTGAAGGTCAAGGTCATTTATTTACTTGTAATGTTCACCGGATTTGTAACAGAAATGCGTTAAAGTTATTGTTTTTTCACAATATCTCTTTAACCCCTTTCCAGACATTGATAATATTTCACATCAATGTTTGTCTACGGATGATGCTTCATTATGCACACCCCCACATCCAAATTCTGAAGGTCAAGGTAATTTATTTACTTGTAATGTTCACGGTCAAATGCCTCGGCAGACGCGACACCGCTTCCGTGCGGAATTCTTGTTAGTCAACCTTGTATATGGAATACTACTGGCCCTACACCCACCATACTTGGACAACTTCATCCCCTAGTGATGTACATCAATAACCCCTGATCTATATTTGACCTTGACCTACATTTGCTCTTAAATTACTTTGGTTTAGGTTTTTAGTCAACCTTGGTTAAGGTTTTTAGTCAAGCTTGTATATGGAATACTCCTGGGCCTACAGCAACCATACTTGGAAAAGTTCATCTCCTAGTGATGTACATCAATAACCCCTGACCTATATCTGACATTGACCTACATTTAACCTTGAAATACTTACTTAATTTCCCTTGGTTAAGGTTTTTAGTCAACCTTGGTTAAGGTTTTTATGCAGGCCGCGGCCACCTTGTTTGTCAAGCTATGTGTACATCGACAACCCTCGTAGTCAAGCTATGTGTACATCGACAACCCTCGTAGTCGGGCCATGTGTACATCGACAACCCTCGTAGTCAATCTATGTGTACATCGACAACCCTCGTAGTCGAGCTATGCTGTTCTCCTACAGCTCTTGTTTTATTGAAATAGCATTTTCATAGGTTGGTTTCCACCATGGTTTATTTGCTATAATTTATATCACAACCAAACATGTTGCCATTTCTTTGCTCTTTGTCTTTTTCATATGGATTCTGTGTGACCTAATATTTTGCACAGTGCCAGTACATCTAATCCCACTATGGATCAACACTAATTAACATATAGGTTCAATGAGTGTGAGGCAGATATCATATAGGGTACAACAACTGATCAGGGAAATATGCTCAGAATGTAATAAGTGATAATATAATACCCCCACCCCTACCCATTGATGCCTCTTGTAGCTTAATCCACGATTGAATACGACATCTAACATGGCCGCAAAAGACATGAATTAAGCAAAATCAGCAAACCAATCAGAATAAAAGTGTCTATGCTTACTGATTGACACACCAGTATTATATACAAATTCTTAAACGGCTCCCATTTTTTTGTCGAAATCATTCAGCTTTGACTGGTTCAATGCAATTGCATGTTTGCTCGGTATCGAACATATATTGTATCTAAAGTTTGTATGACCATATTTTACAATGGCCGGGTCTCACTATAAAGATACAGATAACATAGAAAAACAGATGAAATAGTAAAAGTCATCCGTGTAGCTGATATTATCTAAGTTAAACATAATGACCCGGGATAAAAAATGGGCGGTATTTCTAATTTGACCAAATATGGTCCTGATATATATCAAATTGAAGGTATCGCGGAGACGATCACTCCGGATATTTCTTTTGTCGAAATCGGATGATACGTTATCCAAGATGGCCGCCGACAGGTCATCCTTTTATTATAGATTTCGCCTTCTTCTCATGTACCGTTTCGCCGATGCTGATCAGACTTCACAGTTATGGTGTGTGGATGAAACATGTTCATGTTTGCTAAAATGGAGGTTGTCGCATAATCCAAGATGGCCGTCGTAGTAATGTAGGTATGTAAATGTATCTATATGGGGTAAGTACCATACAACAACATACATATCTTGGGGTGAAAAACAGTTTGTACAAATATTTCTATGAAAGTGAATGGGTTCAACGTCCCAGCAACAACTAAAGTCATTTAGGGACAAGGACCATGGTTTCAAGTCTCATCCAAAAGACCAGTGGGATGGAAATACTATGAAACTATGTTTGATGCCTAAGGCGAGGTTTGAACCCACAATTCAGGTGTTCTAACACATAGGCCCCAACCCATCCCTATTAATTATGTGAATATGCATCTCATATTAACATTGTTCACTAACAAAACTATTTCCCACCTATATGTACAACAGTCCGTCATTAAATGTGAACACATCCAGTGTTCAGCTACCAGTGCTAATGTTTCTTGTCTGTACATGGCATTGCTGTTAAAACCCCAGTCAATCAATCATTCAATCAATACACACCAATCAATCATTCAGTCAATATACACCAATCAATCAATCATTCAGTCAATACAATCCAATAAATCAATCATTCAGTCAATACACACATAGCAATCAATCATTCAGTCAACACACACATCAATCAATCAACATTCAGTCAATACATACCAATCAATCAATCATTCAGTCAATACACGCCAATCAATTACAATCAATCATTCCGTCAATACACTCCAATCAATCAATCATTCAGTCAATACACTCCAATCAATCAATCATCCAGTCAATACACTCCAATCAATCAATCATTCAGTCAATACACTGCAATCAATCAATCAATCATCCAGTCAATACACTCCAATCAATCATTCAGTCAATACATACCAATCAATCAATCATTCAGTCAATGCACACCAATCAATCAATCATTCAATCAATACACTGCAATCAATCAATCAATCATTCAGTCAATGCACACCAATCAATCAACTATTCAGTCAATACACTCCAATCAATCAATCATTAAGTCAATACGCACCAGTCAATCAAACATTCAGTCAATACACACACATCAATCAATCATTCAGTCAATACACACCAATCATTCAATCAATACACACCAATCAATCAATCATTCAGTCAATACACACCAATCAATCAATCATTCAATCAATACACTCCAATCAATCAATTATTCAGTCAATACACACCAATTAATCAATCATTCAGTCAATACACACCAATCAATCAATCATTCAGTCAATGCATATCAATCAATCAATCATTCAGTCAATACACTCCAATCAATCATTCAGTCAACACACACATCAATCAATCAACATTCAGTCAATACATACCAATCAATCAATCATTCAGTCAATACACGCCAATCAATTACAATCAATCATTCCGTCAATACACTCCAATCAATCAATCATTCAGTCAATACACTCCAATCAATCAATCATCCAGTCAATACACTCCAATCAATCAATAATTCAATCAATACACTCCAATCAATCAATCATTCACTCAATACACACCAATCAATCATTCAGTCAATACACACCAATCAATCAATCATTCAGTCAATGCACACCAATCAATCAATCATTCAGTCAATACACTCCAATCAATCATTCAGTCAATACACACCAATCAATCAATCATTCAGTCAATGCACACCAATCAATCAATCATTCAGTCAATACACACCAATCAATCAATCATTCAGTCAATACACACCAATCAAACAATCATTCAGTCAATGCACACCAATCAATCAATCATTCAGTCAATACACTCCAATCAATCATTCAGTCAATACACACCAATCAATCAATCATTCAGTCAATGCACACCAATCAATCAATCATTCAGTCAATACACTCCAATCAATCAATCAGCATATTTTGCTGTTTCAGCTGTTGTGCTACAGCTCGTGCGAGAGACTCGGGTCGTAGATTAATGGTGTGGAAGACATCAAGGATCATCCGTTCTTCTCCGGAATCGATTGGACCTCCATGGACCTCCATGGAAATCTGATTCTGTTCATTTTCAAGCACTAACACACCTGCGAGAAAATTTGGGTTAACTATTGGTGTAACCTGTAATTGTGATCGAGTCGCACTCGTTGTTGTGCGAATCGAACTGGAACATCATGGAGATTTATTTCCCCTTTTCAAGGACTAGGATTGGTTAGCTCCAATTTTCTGACTAGCTAGTCGCCCTATGCAAATGTCAGAAAAGTTGGGTTATCTGGTGATGTAACTGTTATAGTCATGAAGTTCTACACGTTCTTGTTCCAAATTGATTGGAACCCCATGGAAATCTGATGCAGTCTTCTAATGCCAGAGTGTCCAATTGTAAAGCAGATTATATTGAATGTGATGAACATATATCTTATATTGACTATCCGGAATATATCGCGGACACGCCGCTAAGCAGGGCCTCAATGGACAAAAACAGTAATGCACAAGGCACCAAATTACTCGACCTTTGTAAAGCAACTACCTTCCGATTAGCAATGGGAGATTAAGTCATGACCACAAGCACGGCGCATATACATATGCAAATAGACATGGGTCAAGTGTAATAGATTATTTACTCGTGAAAGAGTGTGATTTCCCGCTGATAAAACAATTCGCTATCGGCCAGTTTAACGCCTATTCTGACCACGCACCCTTGCACTTCGAAATAAAATTTATTTCCACGCGTGGGACAAACAATAGTCCTGATGACCAAGTGCATTATCGATGGAAGGACAAACACAGGGCCGATTTTCGTAGGAATGTAATTGAAAAATTACCAGAACTGAATAGACTATCCGCGGAAATGAATGATAGCGGCAACGTAAACCAGATAGTAAAACAATTTGTGAGACTAATCACAGAATCTGCAGATGAATTATTTAAAGTTAATGTGCGCAGTCCAAACCATATTGCATTTCCGAATACATTGAGGAAACCGGCAGAATGATTCGACGGTGATTGTATACATGCGCAACGTGAATACAGACACTCACTATCCATATTTAATACAAACACACGTTCTCTGGAAGCAAGCGAGACACGTATTTCTTGATGCCAAAACAGAGATATACAATAATTATTAAGAAACTAAAACGGAGATGGGAACTAGATCGAATAAAAAAAGTAGAACATTTACGACATAAACAGCCAAAAGACTTTTGGAAATTATTCAGAAGTAAACGGCAGCATAATAGTACTAATATTGCGGTGTCGGAATTTCACGACTATTTTTCAAATTTGATTAACCTTATAAATGACGTCAGAGTGCCTGAGGCGGAGCAGTCCTGCGCGGAAAATGATTTTAACAATATAGACACGAATTTCGAGGAGCTGGATAGACCTATTTCTGTTGAAGAGGTGAACATCGCATTGCGCGGGCTGAAAAGGGTCAAGGCGGGATCGGACGATTATCTTCTAAATGAATATTTCATTGAAGCCGGTGATATCATCAGCAGTCATCTAACTGACCTGTTTAACATGGTGTTTAATTCTGGCCAATTTCCAGAAACTTGGACGCGCGGAATGCTAATTCCTCTGTATAAGCGGGGAGGCGATTCAAATGTGAACACTTACCGTGGAATAATGCTTATCAGTTGTCTCGCAAAACTATTTACACGCATATTGAATAAACGTATGAGCGACTGGAGTAACACAAACGATATACTATCTGATGCACAATTTGGATTCCGTAAAGGTATATCCACAGTGGATGCTGCATTTGTGTTACACAGTATCATAAAACAATATTTGAATACAAAAAGGATTTTGACTCTATTAATAGAAATGCTCTGCGGTATAAATGAAACAAATTAGGTGTGAACGGCAAAATGCTACGAATAGTGCGAGCCATGTACAACACCATAAAATGTAACAGTCAACACTGCGGCGCATATTCAGACTATATGGATATATCACTCGGGTTGAAAAAGGGGGAGATAATGTCTCCTCTGTTGTACTCCTTATTCGTGGAAGACATATAATTGTCCCTACAAGACAGCAGTTCCCCAGGTCTAACAATAGACGATATTTCACTTATCTTACTTCTTTTCGCGGACGACATGGTGATTATGGGTGAAACCCCCAATAATTGCAACACAATTTAAATCTATTGGAACAGTACTGTGACAAATGGGGATTGGTTGCGAATACCGGAAAAAAACGAAAGTGGTTATATTTAGAAAACGAGGCAGAACTACCAATTCTGGAAAGTTGTATTACAAGGGAAACCAAATATGTAACGTAGACAACTTTAATTATTTAGGAGTGACATTTAATTACACTGGTTCATTTACACTAAACCAACACACATTAGTCGGTAAAGGTTTGAAGGTCATGAACACGTTATTAAACAAAACCAAAACCTATGAACTATCCCCAAAACGCGATGTCAGTTGTTTGATTCATTCGTGCTCGCCATCCTCAATTATGGGTGTGAAATCTGGGGATTCACCAAAAATAAAGCTATTGAGACGATGCACTTGAAATTTTGCAAATTAATCCTGAATGCGAAATCTTCTACTAGTAACGCTGGTATTTATGGTGAGCTAGCCAGATTTCTGCTTTATATCACACGCTTTGTTCGTATTATCAAATATTGGTTACATGTCGTACATACCGATAATTGTATATTGCGCAGGATCTACACTAGTTCGTTGATTGACTGCAATAACGGTATGCTGAACTGGACATCCAACGTAAAAAACAGTTGTTGTATGAGTATGGTTTTGGTAATGTGTGGGAAGATCCTGAACGTGTTACACCAACGATATTGATTAGTATGCTTAAACAAAGACTAGTAGACTCATTCGTACAAAAGTGGCACAGTGACATGGATACAAATAGAGTGTTAGTGTTGTACAAACATATACAAAATACATTTCAGTATGAAAAGTATTTGGATATGATTCCTAACAAAAAGTTACGGGCATTCAAGACTAGATTACGTTTATCTGCACATAATTTACGTATTAAAACTGGACGTTATGGTCATCAAAGAGTAGATCGTCATTTAAGATACCGTTTGTTATGTGATACAAATGACTTGGGAGATGAGTTTCACTTTGTACTTACATGTCCGATATACAGTGAAATACGACGACAGTACATTAGCAGATTGTATACCACTCACCCGTGTGTGTACAAACTTACATTGCTGCTACAGGATGTTAGGAAGCATATTGTTACACAACTGTGCAAATATTTACAACAAGCTTTTGCGTAATTCTCTCACTATGCCATTGAATAGATAGTTCATCCTCATTCCAGACATCGAAGAGCTAGGCCAGCGCTTATAGAGCTTTCTGAGCACGTACTCGGGATGTGTGCGCGAGGTCGAGATGGGTGATTGGTCGTGACTGAGCACAGCTCAGCACCGGCTGATCTCGCTTCCCGACTTCGGTCATTAGAACGAGATGCGTGATCGGAAATATTTATAATCGCGCGCCATACAACATGTTATATTAGTATATCCAAATTGCAGAACACGAAGAGCTAGACTCGCGCTTATAAAGCTTTCCGAGCACGTACTCGGGACGTGTCATCATACATATTTTAATTCTATAGCCCCTGTACTCAAGGTCAAGACATTTTCACTCTATTGGTTAACTTGAATTTGCTGGCGTTTTCTTAGGGTGTTTAGCGTTTCATTGTGATGTAAATGTGGCCATAAATTTGTGCAATATTATAGTTTTAAATGTTTATAACAAACAGTTAATTAACCTTTATACAGTGCAATTTCGAAACTAAGCCATAGAAACATTAACATGTTTAATTTTGATTGGCTTTGCTGTAAGTAATATATAATGATGCCGTCTATTCCTGATTGAATGCACAGAATGTGAGATATGAGACACTGGGACACCATGTGATTTTGTACCTTCGGGCATCTGCGTAATTTCATTAAATACATTTACAAAAATTACAATATTCCGTAAATAAATTCAAAAGGTGACAACATTTTCAGCGTACGTGCGGAATATAATTCCACATGTACTCTGAAAATTGTGTCAACTGTTGACGCCATTTACGGAAAATATTGTAAATTTTGTAAACGTATTTCATGAAATTACGTAGATGTCCAAAGGTACAAAATCACATGGCGTGTCTCGTTTGTCCTCATGTTGTTGAATTGCAGTGGAACATCCCTACACCAGACACCCTGAATACCTTCAGGTGTTCGGTTTAGAGATGTTACTCTATGATAGAGGCTATGCCCTCGCATGTGTTTGAACAACTGGAAATAATACTCGTGTCCGATGGTTTCTCCGTGAACATCAGGAGTACACTAAGCTAATTGCCCTACATTTATTCATGCCGTGACCTATTAATCCAGTACAATAGACAGGTACATGTGCAGTCTACACTCGTTACCTCAAAATCTTTAACCCTTTCAATATCACAGGCCTGTATAGTGGTATTGGCAAGCAGTGTAGATCAAGATGATCCGGCTCATGACGAGCCGTCTCTGACATCAGGATCTGCACTTCTTGCAAGTAATTTTATATATGTTTAAGAACAAAAACACCCCCTTTTCATAAATTGACTAGTCTAAAAATCATTTTGTGACCTTTGGATTGGTGGCAAAATTAACATATCAAAATCCATTCCAGTTACTTGGAGGTGAAAGGGTTACTAATTTTTCATCATCCATATTTTCAATATGTGTCCCACTCGTGCGGCCGTTGTTCCAAAGGTTAAGGTTAAATGACTTAAAAGGTTGAGTTAAAGGTACATGCCCACTCAGTAGGCACACACTGTGTTTTTTTTTTATATATCAGACACATCATCTGAGTAATGTTCTGCCAAAATAAACATTCATTCACCATTACCCCACGTATTGATTGGAATTATTATACATTTTATATCAGACGTAACTTTCCACACTGATATCAGGGAGCGATAACCGTGTTTCCTTAAAATGTCAACGGACATTACTATTTATTCTCTGTATTTATTTTTTGATGTGCAATGATCATACTTTATAATATGTCGAAACTTTATTTTTTCAGATGACGCATTTAATTAGTATATTAAATAATTAAAAAATATAATGCCTCATTCGCACATGAACATAGCCTGATACCACCGCGAGTCACTGTCAGTAATATAAATATTACTAAATGATTATATCTGTATAGCGGGCACACATAATTTTTAGAACTGGTGTAATAGTGACACAATTATTTAATTCCTTTAAAGAACAGTTTGTGCCTACTGAGTGGGCATGTACCTTTAACGATTTTGTGTTGACGTTTTCGAGGGGTATATCCACCAATAATTCCAGCACAAAAATATTTACACAATTCCCTAACATTTGATTGGCTCGTAGCAAGTCTCTGTCCAAAATTTATATCCCAGTAAACTCCCACGCCGAACTACTTTCCGTAACCGTGAGGCGCAGTAAAAATAATTCTTAAGAAAACGGAAAATAAACACATTTTGATGAATTTATTTCAAATGCTGGAATTATATGGAATGAATGGCCTTTTTGTGGAATTTATCGGGGATATAAACTTGGAAAAGTCGCGGGAATACTGGACGAGGCCTTCCGGCCTTCGTCCAGTATTCCCGCGACTTTTCCAAGTTTATACCCCGATAAATTCCACAAAAAGGCCTTTCATTCCTATAGTGTTACTGATTTCTTGTTATCCCCTCACCGATAGGAAATAGGGGATATAGCGTTAGTCCATGTACATTAGTAACACCTATCATGTTTCAATAACTTGTGAACCGCTTCACCGATAATGCTAATATTTTGCCACAATATGTGTCTAGGGATGGTGCTTTGTTTTGCATACTGTGTGATACGACCCACGTCCGACCACCCAAGGTCAAGTCACTGAGGACTTATGTTCACCTTATGTTCACCGTTTCACAAAACTTCGTATGATGCAGCCTATGCTCAACAGATGTAAATCCAATACTTGTGTACAAGACAACATTGTGAATGTGAAATTTACAGACAATCATAAAGTTTGCACTTACGAACATTTTAGTCGTACGAAGTTTAGTGAAATGACCCCCTTGTTTGTAAGGCAAACATGTTAAAGTTATTTTTGTTTATTCAGGAACTGCTTCACCGAATTTAATAATATTTTGCTACAATGTGCGTCTATTGATGGTGCTTTGTTTTGCATACGACCCACGTCCGACCGCCCATGCTCAAGGTCCATGAGGTCGTACATTGTTGTTGTTGTTGTTTTATTATCAATGCTGCCAGCGAGGGGATTAGCTACGTTTAATTATGCCACCTGTTGTTGTTACGTTGATTTATCTGGTAAATGTACTTACCTGTATATTGGGGTGCTCGTATATGTGAATTACAGTGGAGCGTTTCTAAACGTCCACAAGGTGCCTGGTTTAGAGAGGTTTCACTGTAGTAAAAATACAACAACTCAGTCTGTCCATTCACCATTTATTAAAGAAAGGTTAGTACAGTGGTAACAATAAGGTAGCCCCTTTTAAAGGTACATGCCCACGTAGTAGGCACAAAATGTTCTTTACAGGAATTAAATAGGTGTATAATTGTGTCACTATTCCACCAGTTCTAAAAATTACGAGTGCCCGCTATACAGATATAATCATTTAGTAATATTTATTTTACTGATAGTGACGCGCGGTGGTATCAGGATATTTTCATATGCAAATGAGGCATGGTATTTTTTAATTATTTATACTAAGTACATGTAAATGAATCACCTGAAAAAAAATAATATTTTCGACAGATTAATAAGTATGATCATTGCACATCAAAAAGTAATTACAGAGATGAAACAGTAATGTCAGTTAACATTTTAAGGAAACACGGTGATCGCCCCTGATATCATAGTGAAAATTCATGTGTGATATACGAAGTATAAAAATGCCAATTATATCTTCCGAAAATGGTTCATGACTGTTCATTCTGCCCGAACAATGTTATATCTAATGTATGGACGAACACAATATGCTTCCCTATATTATAACCTGGCACGTGGGCATGTACCTTTAAAGTCAGTGTGTCTCAGATTATGTTTCTCTTCACTTTACAGAATGCAACATATCTATATATCGAGTAAATGCACAGATTTTGGTGATAAGATTCCAAATGCGTTTGATTTCCTCTGAACTATACTATCAAGGACAGTGATAAATAGGGGAGATAATTTGGCGTGTGTCCGCTATTACTGTACCAGATATAAACACAATTTGTGAAACAGAAAGTCTTTTATTTGAGAAATGATTAACTGCTGTCCATGTATGTAACCCTTTTCATGCTGAGGCTATAAAATGTATGCCATTATGTTTGCAGAAAATCCTAAATATGTTCCTTCTATGCGCTCAGAAGTATATGTCGCGACCACCATTTGAACCGTCTCGTCGAGACGGTTCAAATGAGTGGTCACAACATATACTTTCATTGAGACGAACTAAAATTTAATAAAGTTCATACCCGTAATGGTGTATTCTGAAAGGAATGGGTTAAACCTGTACTCCCACATCCTGTGATTGTAATAGATGGAGATATAATAGATATAACATTTTTCGGGCAAACAAACATTCATTTATAATTATGGACGTGTTATATTTGGCATCATTATACTTTTTATGTCGAACGTGAATTGTCACTCTTAATATCAGGGGTGATAACCGTGTTTCCTTAAATTTTAGCTGAAAAAACTACTAGTATTTATTCTCTCTATTTATTTTTGATGTACAATGGTCATACCTTTAATATATCAATAAACATATTGATATAAATAATTTAAAGATGTCCTGCCTCATTTGCATATGCATAGCCCGATACAGACGCACGTCTCTTAGTAAATTAAAGATTACTGAATACATCTGTATAGTGAGCACTCATAATTTTTAAAACTGATGGAATTTTTACACAAGTATACACTTATTTCATTCCTATAAATAAAACATGTCTAATCGATGGGCCCAAAACTTTAACAAAGTATACTTTCAGTTGTTGTACCAATTGTAAGCATAATAAAGTATTACAGTACAATCATACAGCAAGTGCACCAGTATTATACATACATCCCACAGAATCCTATGATTATTGCTACGACATGTATCAGTGGTGTGGCTACCATTAGGCAATTTAGACACGTGCCTACACATTATTTCCAAACGTATTAAACAATAAAAGTTCCAATAAATGCAATGAAAATAAGAGGCGATGGTGGGTGTGGAGTTATTGGTGGGTGTTTGGTAGGCTTATGGATGCCGCCTACTAGTATATACGGGTAGTTAAAGTACAAGTATATACTGCAACAAACAAAAATATACCATCAAACTGCCAACACACGTCATATGCATGGATTTGCATTCCCAGGGGTACATGTCCCAGACCCCACCCTCTAGTATGTTTCAGCCAGCAATCATAAGATGCAAGCCTTGTGATTTTGTACCTAAGAAGATGTGCGATTTTTCATGCAAAATATTTAAAGAAACTGATATTTTCTGTAAATAATGTCGAAAGTTGACAAAATGTTCATAGCAACCGCATTTGCTATGAACATTTCGTGAACTTTCAACATCATTAAAATACAGTCGAACCTCTCCGGCTTAGAGAGGTTCCACTGTAAATCAGGCATTTGATCATTCTGAGACATAGTTGTGTGCTATGTGATCACGAACTGACATTATCACCTGAGATAAATGACAAAGAAACTCATCAAAAATAAGATCACAGGGTTTTTTTGGTGTCTGGTTTAGAGGGGTTCCACTGTATAATATTTTTAGTAAATATTTTTCCTGAGATATCGCACATCTTCCTAGGTACACAATCACATTGATTGTTTCCTGCGCTTGCACATCATTATCACCGTAGCTACACCACTGACTACTAATGCTACATGTAACATACAATATATGTGTGCAATTGCGTTTACTGTAGTATAAAACACATTTGGTTCGTTGAAGTTTGCGAGGAGCCATTCAGGCTCCATGCACTTTAAACAGACCAAATGTTTACGTTTACTGTAGTATGAAAAACGTTTGGTCCATTTAAAGTTTGAGAGAAGTCCTTCAGACTCCACACACTTTAAACAGACCAAATGTTTTTCATACTACAGTAAACGCAACAGCCCATATTTTTATTCCTAAATAAATAAATGCGCACTTTATGCCTAAAACTAGTTGTGGTGTGGGTCAACAGCCCAGAATATGCCAGGTAGGGTCAGCTTTTATTTTAATTTTAGTACTACTAGTTAGACATTTGTATGTGTCAATGTAAGGTTCGACCATGGCCAGCCGTGGGTAAACGTTTGCCGCGGCACGAAGGAACTGTTTGAATCCCAAGGCCGTGGGCCGTGGGCCGTGGGCCGTGGGCCGTGGGCCACGGGCCGTGGGTTCAAACAGTTCCCGAGTGCCAAGGTAAACGTTTACCCACGGCTGGACATGGTCGAACGTTATTGTTACATTTCCGTCGGAAATATTGTGTAATTTGAGCATATATGCAGTTACTCTCGTTACTTTGATAAGCCGTTTCATTCAAACAGCTGATTTACGTATACATATTCCGGGACCGCAGTACACGTCGCGTGATGCAGCCGCATCAATTTCCAAAATTTCAGTGCGACCGTTGTGAACTAATCTGGTGACGTAATGGCACGTTGTAGTAACGTCATGAGACACATGCATTACGTCGGTGTTGGCTTGGTCCCGAAATGAGCATTGTCTATAGCCATGGTGAAACAGCACGCGCTGTATGTTTGAACACGGCTGTGAGCGGTGTCGAACAATGCCATTCATGTAACAATATGGCATAATTCTTGCTTGCCATCTTGAGTTGGGGATCGTTCGTAACAAATAGTAAATCAGTTTAACATGGTTTAATGGCGAAAGTGACCGAAATTGAGACTTGTTTTGTCTCCCCCCCCCCCCCAGAAATGTCCAAAATACTAGTAAAAAAAAGAAGAGCGGTTGCCCGCACCACAAAACTTGTTTAGGCCATATGCATTTATCAACATCCCAATGTATGCGGTTACCTTTGTTTATGTTACACATGACAATTATAGCAACCATTCATGTAACTTGAAACACAATCTAAGTAAAACCAGTAACTACGATCCCATTTTCAAAATAATAATAAAGGAAACATAACAACATGAATGCTTATTTCAAATATGGCTGTGACTAGAGAAATGGGGCTTATGGGATGTGTGACCAGTGTAGTTTCTGACCAAATAGCACACTCCTGTAGCCTGATAACGATCTTTATCCCGTCAACTATGTCGCTACTAGACGTGAAAAGCAGGTACGTGTATTTTTTCTCGTTCTCGTCTAGTAGATACGTCATTATGTATGACGTTACGTCATTATGTGAATGACGTAACACGATAATCTTGTCGCTTCAGAAGACAAACTTATGAGGCCACAAATGCATTTTTAGAGACATTTGAACAACTTTGATGTGGTTAACGGGATAAATAGAATATTATTATAGTGTCATGAACGTGAATAAATATCCGACTCGGCTCGAAATCAGGATGTGCTCGGCAAGCCTCGCCAATCCTGATTTCTCAGCCTCGACAGATATTTATTCACGTTCATGACACTATACTAATATTCTCTATATTGCTTGTTAGAATCATAACAGGGGTCTCATTGATGAAATGGCAAACAATGTAGACCCATCACCTCTAGATGGTGAAAACGAGCGGAAGCATCATATATTTATACCCTCTGTATACAAAGTATGTCGAGGGGTAAACTAAACATATTTATAAAAAGTAATTCCGTCCGTCCGTGTGTCTGTTTGTCCGTACTCGCGTATGTATAGTTAACCCTTTCAACCCTAAGGAACTGGAATGGACTGTTATATGTTAATTTTGCAACCAATCCAATCATCGCAAAATGATTTTCAGACTATTCCATTTATAAAAAGGGGGTCTTTTTTTTGTTCACAAAAATAAGAAAATTACTTTCAAACAGTGCAGATCCGGATGAGACGGCTCGTTACGAGCCGGCTTATCTGGATCTGCACTGTTTGCATAAACCGATATAGCGGCCTTTCGGGTTCAAAGGGTTAAGTGGCTACAAGAACAATGGTAACTGTAAATTCCATTCATTCCGTTCTGTTGTGTGGTTATTTCTTACGTTTATCATGTTTATATGGCTATTTTAAACGAAAGAATAGCCACTTAACTATACATTCGTGAGAACGTCCGTTCGTCCACCAGTCCGCGTTAAAGTTTTTGGGTACAACATTATCTCTGTAACGGTAAGTTGGATTGACCTCAATCTTCATATATTTCCTTATCATCATCTATATTTTCATTCCATACCACACTCATGCGGCCTTCATGTCCAATGTCAAGGTCAAATTACATGTGTCCATAAGATTTTCGTTAAAGTTTTCGGCTACCCATTATCTATGCAATGGGGAGTCAGATTGACTTCAAGCTTCATATACTTCCTTATCATCATCCATATTTTCAATCCATACCATACCCATGCAGTCTTCATGTCCAAGGTCAAGGTCAAATTACTTAGAAATTACTTAGAAATTTGCATTAAAGTTTTTATTTGTGTTCAAGTCTTCGGGTACCCATTATCTCTGCAATGGTAAGTCGGATTGACTTCAAACTTCATATACTTCCTTATCATCATCCATATTTTCAGTCCATACCATACCCATGCAGTCTTCATGTCTAAGGTGAAGGTCAAATTTCTTAGAAATTTACATTAAAGTTTTTATTTGTCGGTCCAGGCGGCTGCCCGGGTGGTATACGTGAGCCCCTGCTCACTTTCTCTAGTTAACAATCTATATTGCTTGTTAGAAGCATGACTGTGATTCATGATGAAATAACGAACAGTGCAGATCCTGATCAGACTGTGCGGATGCAGAGGCTGATCTGCAGCTACCCTGGTCACAAAACCGATAAGTCCTATTTCTCCAGTCACAGCCACAAATAAGTTTCTCACCAATATATCCTGCTTTATCGGGTAACTATGCATTGACCAAACACATGCTGACTGATAACATAATTTATCAGGTAACGACCTTTGTATTGGCCAAATACATAATGACTGATAACATAATGTTATATCCTGTATTGACCAGATACGAATATCTGGGTTACAACGAATTGAAATATAACGTGTCATTGGTCGGAAAGCATCACATGACGTACCGAATGACGTCAGTGTAATGACGTGTTCATTTCAACGAAAACCACGTCATAATTGCTGATTCTGTAGCGTAAATCGTTAGCTGATAAATATAATACCATGCAAGTGTCTATTCATATCAAGTTCATTAGGCTCGGCTCAGAAACGGTAGGAATTCCTCGACGAGCCTCGGAATTCCTACATGTTTCCTAGCCTTGTCTGATAAACTTGATATCAAAAGACACTAACCTGGTATTCTCTATGTCATATCCTGCATTGACTGGATACGTATATCCGGGTTACAACAACATCACTGATGTTTCTGTGATCGAAGATGACACATTGTCCTTTTCAAATGTGTTAATTAGATAATTTTAGCTGGTTTCTTAAAAAACGAATACTTGCTAGCAATTAACAGTTGTTGATAGTTCCAAGTGAAATATCGTCTGTATGGTGAAATTGTATGTGCCTAACTATTTCACACAATGCATGCAACGATCAATTAAGGCCATACAAAGTACTTTGGTTTTCAGACACTGGTTGGCGGAATGGGACACTGAAGTCGCCAGATGCATATACATGTATGTTCTATAAAGTTACCATTACCTCTTTAGACGTGAACAATCACCAGATTTTCATCTGATAGACATTATTAACATATTTTTGCATGGTCATGTTTTTTTATTGATCATCATGATCATGTGACGACTTTGCAGTGCGATTTTATTTCTCCATGACGATAAAATGCTCGACGCGCAGGGATTTTTCTGACGCGGCGATATCTGAGAACCAAAGAACTTTTCAATGTCAGATTTTCAGCGATTATACAGTTTATAGAAAATTAACAAGAGCATGTGACAATATAAATACATGCATAATTATGAGACAAGTGATTTTGTATGTAAGAAAATATTGACAAAATTAACGATATTTTTTCCTAAATGACGTCAAACGTTGACGGAATTTTCAGCATTTGCTATGAAAATTTCGTCAACTGTCAACGTCATTTACAGAAAATATCACAGTGTCTGTAAACCGTTTCAATGAATATTGAATCGCACAATTCTTAGGTACAAAATCACACGGCCTGACTCGGAGAATTATAAACACCATAACCAAATACATGTATTAAAGTCATCCTGATGGAGACTCGTTTTACACTTAAACCTGCATTCCCCCATTCCGGGTTGTAATATTATAGGAATGAATGGCCTTTTTGTGGAATTTATCGGGGTATAAACTTGGAAAAGTCGCGGGAAGACTGGACGAAGGCCGGAAGGCCTCGTCCAGTATTCCCGCGACTTTTCCAAGTTTATATCCCCAATAAATTCCACAAAAAGGCCATTCATTCCTTATAATTCCAGCATTTGAAATAAATTCATCAAGAAAATGTGTTTATTTTCCGTTTTCCTAAGAATTATTTTAACTGCGCTTCACGGTTACGGAAAGTAGTTCGGCGTGGGAGTTTACTGGGATATAAATTTTGGACAGAGACTTGCTACGGGCCAATCAAATGTTAGGGAATTGTGTAAATATTTTTGTGCTGGAATTATAGTGAGATATATCTTTTGTCCATTCTTTAATCTATATGACATTTGGCAAAACAAGTCATATTAATTTACCTTTAGCTAACGTCTTTGTTGGCATTATTATGCCTGTTATATCAAATGTGGACGGATTGCCACTCTTGAGATGTGGGGTGATAACCGTGTGTCCTTTAAAGGATAACAGAAACAAATAATTAGTTTCTCCTGTTCTGTTATTTATTTCTTCATATGCAATTATCATATTTTATATGTCTATAAAAAATAATATGCGTCATTGGAATGGATTGAAATATTAATTTCTAATAATACATAGTCAGCAGGCGTTTTAATCTTTTAAGAGGTGGAATAGTAAACAACTTGAATAAACTACTTGTTTTCCATACTTAACATTTGTTGGCTCAATCCACGGGAATGCAGGTTTAAAGGTCAATACAACATGTTTTTACTTCTATACATGTGGCTGTGACTGGATAAATGGGTCTTATGGGATTTGTGACCTGTGTAGCTCCTGATCAAGTAGCACACTCCTGTAGTTTGAAACGGTCTATATATATCGCTTGTGAGAAGCACGACAGGTATTTGATTGATGGAATGGCAAATAGTGCTGATCCTGATCAGACTGTGCGGATGCACAGGCTGATTTGGATCTACACTGGTTGCAAAAACTGGTTGCATAAGCCCTATTTCTCCAGCCACAGCAAAAATCACCCACTTTCATAGTTGAAAT
>CM055269.1:70995011-71062907 GCA_029237695.1 Conchocele bisecta | reverse complement strand
TGCTCCCAGTGACGTCCACGGCGACTGGAGAACTTTACATAAACAAGTACTGTGCCGTTTGCAGTGGAGACGACACTGCCTCACCATGGCTTCCGTATATAGGGCTGACAGACGGAAAACGCCCGTTAGATATAATGACAAATTATGTCGATAAAAGTTGGGAAGAACTGTATACTTTGTCGTACATGCCTAACTCAGACCTAAATATGTATTTCGAACGACCTTTTCCTGAAGACAATCGTAAGATATGTGTTGCCCCGGTGATATATCACTGCAATGCTACAGGACTTTGGGAAACGTTCGATCCGTTTTATGAATTCGCTTGTATGGTATACAGGTCTGTAGCACCGCATATTGTTCAACAACGCCTAGTGTTCACATATGAAAAGAAGCCGGTGTAACGTGAGCCCCTTAAGTCCGTGAAAACCTTCAGCCTAGCCAAGCGGCTTAAGGGGCTCACACTGGGGGTGTGAGCCCCTTAAGTCCGTGAAAACCTTCAGCCTAGTCATAGCGGATTAAAGGGCTCACGCTGGGGGTGAAACTCGATATATAGAGAACACATCGGTATTTTTTCACACCCCTGTGTTGGTATATACCCAATGTGCCTATTAATAATGATATTATGCAATATGTTCCAATATAAGGCAAAAAAACAACGTGAAATATATGGGAATTATTTCAATTTTCACGGCGGGGACAAAAGCACCCGTCCATGAGAAGTTTCAGCCTGTCCGTAAACTTGATATATAGAGAACACATCGGAAGTTTTTCACAACCCTTTGTTGGTATATACCCAATGTGCCTATTAATAATGATAGTATGCAATATATTCCAATATAAGGCAAAAAAACGTGAAATATATGCATAGTGGGACTGATTTCAATATTTTCACGGCGGGGACAAAAGCACCCGCCCATGAGAAGTTTCAGCCTGTCCGTAAACTTGATATATAAAGAACACATCGGTATTTTCTCACACCCATGTATTGGTATATACCCAATGTGCCTATTAATAATGATATTATGCAATATGTTCCAATATAAGGCAAACAAAAACGTGAAATATATGGGAATGATTTCAATTTTCACGGCGGGGACAAAAGCACCCGGCCATGAGAAGTTTCAGCCTGTCCGTAAACTTGATATATAGAGAACACATCGGTATTTTCTCACACCCCTGTGTTGGTAATAAAATTGCCTATTTAATAATGATATTATGCAATTGGTCCAATATAAGGCAATAAACTTGAAATATATTGGACTGATTTCAATTTTCACGGCGGGGACAAAAGCACCCGGCCATGAGAAGTTTCAGCCTGTCCGTAAACTTGCTATATAGAGAAC
Source organism: Conchocele bisecta (assembly GCA_029237695.1). NCBI lineage: Eukaryota > Metazoa > Mollusca > Bivalvia > Lucinida > Thyasiridae > Conchocele > Conchocele bisecta. The sequence continues at coordinate 71,061,564 of CM055269.1, read as the reverse complement.
ACATCGGTAGTTTTTCACAACCCTTTGTTGGTATATACCCAATATGCCTATTAATAATGATATTATGCAATACGTTCCAATATAAGGCAAAGAAAACGTGAAATATATGTGACTGATTCAATTTTCACGGCGGGGACAAAAGCACCCGGCCATGAGAAGTTTCAGCCTGTCCGTAAATTTGATATATAGAGAACACATCGGTAGTATTTCACAACCCTTTGTTGGTATATACCCAATGTGCCTATTAATAATGATATTATGCAATACGTTCAAATATAAGGCAAAACAACGTGAAATATATTGGACTGATTTCAATTTTCACGGCGGGGACAAAAGCACCCGGCCATGAGAAGTTTCAGCCTGTCCGTAAACTTGATATATAGAGAACACATCGGTAGTTTTTCACAACCCTTTGTTGGTATATACCCAATGTGCCTATTAATAATGATATTATGCTATACGTTCCAATATAAGGCAAAGAAAACGTGAAATATATGTGACTGATTCAATTTTCACGGCGGGGACAAAAAGCACCCGGCCATGAGAAGTTTCAGCCTGTCCATAGACTCGATATATAGAGAACACATCGGTAGTTTTTCACAACCCTTTGTTGGTATATACCCAATGTGCCCATTAATAATGATATTATGCAATACGTTCCAATATAAGGCCAAAAAAACGTGAAATATATGGGACTGATTTCAATTTTCACGGCGGGGACAAAAGCACCCGGCCATGAGAAGTTTCAGCCTGTCCGTAAACTTGATATATAGAGAACAAATCGGTATTTTTTCACACCCATGTGTTGGTATATACCCAATGTGCATATTAATAATGATATTATGCAATACGTTCCAATATAAGGCAAAAGAAACCGTGAAATATATTGGACTGATTTCAATTTTCACGGCGGGGACAAAAGCACCCGGCCATGAGAAGTTTCAGCTTGTCCGTAAACTTGATATATAGAGAAGACATCGGAAGTTTTTCACAACCCTTTGTTGGTATATACCCAATGTGCCTATTAATAATGATATTATGCAATATGTACCAATATAAGGCAAAAAAACGTGAAATATATGGGACTGATTTCAATTTTCACGGCGGGGACAAAAGCACCCGCCCATGAGAAGTTTCAGCCTGTCCGTAAACTTGATATATAGAGAACACATCGGTATTTTTTCACACCCATGTATTGGTATATACCCAATGTGCCTATTAATAATGATAGTATGCAATATGTTCCAATATAAGGCAAAGAAAACGTGAAATATATGGGAATTATTTCAATTTTCACGGTGGGGACAAAAGCACCCGGCCATGAGAAGTTTCAGCCTGTCCGTAAACTCAAACAAAACAGGCAATATATGCAGAAAAAGCAACCGGCCATGATAATTTTAATCGGTAGTTTTGCAAGCCCCGTGAACTTACCTGATCATGGGCACTGTCGGGTCCGATGGGAAATCTGCATGCTTACTCTCAGGTCAGATGCTGATTGATGATTATATATCACATAATATGGGAATTCACCGAATAAATAAACTTCCGGTAAGTATGAATGCCGATCGTTAAATTACCCTTCGCTGCTCCCTCCTACCACCCAAAACAAAAATGTGATCTAGGCTTCGGCGACAAGTCTGGGTATGGAAGGTTTACAACCCGATTCCCACAACGAACGGACCTAGGCATATAAACACATTAAATAAACATTAGATATACCTAAAATAATTCATAAGTGAACAATAATGGCCACATTATCTTACATATTTTAATGAAATATTTGGTGGCCTTTTTTTTCCCACTTATGGATGATTGTTTAGGTATATCTTATGCATATTTAATGTATTTATATACCTAGGTCCGTTATGTTAAATTCTTTCGTATAGCAAAATCACATCATGAGTAAATCATACACAACGATAAATTTCACTATTTCACATCCCAGTGTGGTACGTTTTCACCATTTTGTTTTGACCCGGGTAGGTTTTGACCAGAACCCAAATGATCACATTATATAAATGGGTTTATACGGCAAATAGTAAGAAAAAAAGGGTGGCACGATTTACCCAAATCTACCCAAATCTTACCCAAATCTACCCAAATCTTCATATAATTACTATATGTGTCAATACAAATAAGCTATACACATCATACTAACGATGTTTGGACTGTACTTACATAATGTATGTCATTAATTTGCTCATACCAGGGCCCATTTTAATGTTTTGATGCAAAATGGAAATATTTGTATATGAAATAAAGGGAGAGTATCGCGATAAAACTTAATACTAGGAAGCCAAGGAAGATAATCCACTTTATAATGGCTAAACATGCTAAATGGGAATGATTATTTTTAATTGAAATACAAATACAAAACTGTAGAAACCTCTCTAATGTTGACATACAAGGAGACAGTAGTGTGAAGGTGTCGATCGTATACTGGCCGTTTTCGCCCGCCAGGACGTGTAGCCATCTTGTACATAATCACTTGTTGAGGCTATATCTCTAGGGAAATTTGCAATCACAGTCTGATCAGGGTCTACACTGTTTTCCATCTTGTACATAATCACTGTATACCATATACAAGAAGCAAGCCGCGTGTCGCCCGCCAGGACGTGTAGCCATCTTATAACAATCACTTATTGAGGCTATACATTCTAGGGGGAATTTGCAATCACAGTCTGATCAGGGTCTACCCGGTTACCCATTTTATGCATAACCACTTGTTGAGGCTATACATGTAGGGGAAATATGCATTCACAATCTAATCAGGATCTACACAGTTTCCCATATTGTACATAATCGACTATATATAACGAGCTACCCACTAAAATACACTGTGTTCTGGTCAATACAATATAATATTGGGCTTTGTCTACATAGAGGTGTGAAAAACATTCAAGCTATTTGACAAGATATACAAACCATACACAAATTTAAAAATATATATATTGCATACATAGTATGGTTCATTTTCATCAATGTTCTTAATACAAGATCGTTTATTATTGTTATTATAGATGAATATTAAGAATATTTATATATATATATATATATATATATATATATATATATATAGCAACTCCGTAAATTAAATTGCAATAACTAAACTATGCACAGAAGTCATTTGTGCTAATAAAAACATTCATTCAATGCATTATACTTTGTTTTTAACTATTTCAAAAAGATGTTGGCGTATAATTACTCGGCGAAATAAATATTGCAATACTATGGAGGTGACCGGTTACTTAGACAGTTGGACTATTATATGTGCCATATGAAATCATAATCGATGGCAACTTAAAGTTAGACAACTGAGACATAATGAATGAGTCTCGATCACATTAGTCTCCTTTATTATAATGATACATGTATATTAATCGCTTTCCCGCGGAAATATGTGCTTTATTCTTCCATTTTTCGGTCAAAATGTGCTTATTGTATGATATACTAATGATATATTGTTGAAAACGTATATAACATAATCAATAATCTCGGCCCATGGTCAAGTCGGCCCATGTGTCTGATCAAGTCGGCCCACATGTCTGGTCAAGTCGGCACACGATCTCAGATCAGATGTATGGTCAACTAAATAAATGGTATCTAAATAAATATTTTTTTCATAAATAAATATATATTTTTTTAATTAAAATAGAATCTTTTTAAATATATATCATGTTTCTTGTTAAATCACCATTTCTAATAAATTTATATGTCATATACGAACAATATGATATGGGCCGAGATGACCACGGAAAAAATAATATTTTCTCATTTGAAATTAAATTTCATCAGGTTCTTTGCAATCTGTTTCTCAAAATATTCTTGAATCACCATTTCTAATAATTTTTTTTATGTCATATACATATAATATGGGCCGAGATGACCAAAAAAAAATGTGGGCAGAGATGACCAGTGATCTGGGCCGACTTGACCAGCGATCTGGGCCGAGATTGAAATGTGGGCCGAGATGACCATGGTCCGACTTGACCAGACACGCAGCAGTTACGTGTTCGCACAAAATATTATTACGAAATCATTGCAATTTATGTATTTTAAATGTTATATGAGATTAATTCCGTAATGTTTTGTTGGTAGTGACGTGAACAGTGGTGTAAAAACGGTATGAATCATATAAGACCTCCGCTCTTTAACCGCCCACATATCGCCAAACAGGTGTCCGATAGCATCTCGATGTATCAGCAGAATAGTATGGCCACTAAAGTGCGACACGGAGCTTGAAAATACACATTCATAACATCCCCGGACGGGAAAATACCTAATTTTTACATTTGGGACCATTTTTATGCTTAGACGTACGTTAATCTCATTAAATCTTGAAATATAATCGATGACTTAAACTTTACACAGCCTTGGCCCCGATTGTTATTGTTCCGTCTGCGCATGCGCGGACTGAAACCTTTACTGGGCTGAAGAATTTTCTGTTATACCGGCAATGCAGGCTCAGATAACTTTGTCGTTTCTGGACGTTTTATTTACAGTACCGCTGCTCTCCGAAGAACTTAGAACAAAAATCATAGACTTTTAAACTGGTGAACACTAGGGGTTGACACCAACGCTTACTGTCCACGTGTGAAAAGAAGCCGGCATTCACACGTCGACACTAAGCATTGGTGAACAATATGCGGTTCTACACAGGTCCATATACTTCCACCCGGATGATAGTGGCGACGTGACTGCTGTCTTCGCTAACGTGTTTTGTGCCGTTTGTAACGGGATGACGTCTAACGTTTCCAAATGTGGTTTACCGACTACGCATGACTACACACTGCCCGTGTACATGTCCCTGTTAAAGTACCAGCAAACTGACCGTTCTGACGTCACCCAGGGCTCACACGGAGATGGAGATGGGATTTGCCCGGACACGGATTTCCTAGATCCTCTGCAAGTATGTGGCCAGTGTAGCGCATGATCTGGTAGTTTACTCATGTAGCTTGATAATGCTATATTATATATACTTGCTTGTTAGAAGCATGATATGTGTTTCATTAGTGGAATGGCGAGCAGGGCAGATCCTCATCTGACTGTGCGCTGTACGGATGTAGAGGCGGATCTAGATCTGCACTGGTCGCAAAACCCATAATCCCCATTTCTCCATTCACAGCCACTGGAAATATTCACGTCTTGCAAATACAAATAAAAATATAGACTATTTTTACGTATACATTGTATCCGGTGATTTGATCGTTTATGTACGCAAAATAGAAAACAATATATCAAAACAATCCCAAAAAATACAGGCAACCAGCTAGTATTTTCGGGTTCCTTTTGAGATTATTATTTTCTGTTTAATGGTAGGTGGGACCAGATCTAAGGTATGCTTGCTCTGATAGTTCATGTGTAGTATTCCAATTTCCGCATATTGAAACAGGTAACCGATTTGCACTATACAACTATAAGGGCGTACGATTCACATCATGTGAAATACCTGCTAATAGGACTCAGAACATGACTCTCATTCAAATTATTATCCCATCCACCCACTTTGAATGATAATACTATTTTAATTCAAGTGGGAGGGTGGGGTAACTTTTTGAATGAACAATTTTCTGTACATACACAGCAATCAATACAATATATAATGAATGCAGCGAATATGTCGTAGAACACGATCGTCAATAGTCCCACCCACCCCCACCCCAACCCACAGGTCTCAGCAGGGGCGGATCCAGCATTTCGGAAACGGGGGTTGTGTAGTTGCGAAGGTAACTCTTGCAATTTACTCCCGTACCATCCGTATGGTATGACGGTACGGGAGTAATTGCAAGAGTTACCGTTCGCAACTAGGGGGTTGCCCTATTTTGGAGTTCTTCGAAATGCACTTTCCTGTGTTTTACGGCATTTAAATTCAGACTCCAACTGGTGTTAAACTGTGATCTATGTAAACTCCGTGGCTGAACGGGGGTGGGGGTGGGGGGGGGTGGAGGTGCAACACCGGAACCCCCCCTCCAGATCCGCCCCTGAAATGAATGCAGCGCATATGTCGTAGAACACGAACGTCAATAATCGCCCTCCCCCCAGCAAACAAAGCTCTCAGATTATGAATATACGTAAATACGATTCACACAAACATGATGTTCCTATTATATTACACGGCATCAATATATAAATGTGGGGGGGGGGGAGCTAGAGCTCATGTACTATAAAAATGAAAATATATAGCAGAGGTACTAGGGGCCGTTTCACTAAACGTCGTACGACTAAAATGTTCGTAAGTGAAAACTTATGATAGTTTGTAAATTTCACAGTAACAGTGCATGCAGCCTATGCTCAATAAATGTAAATCCATCAATTGAAATTTCAAGAGTATCTTAAATTTGCATTTACGGACATTTTAATCGTACGAAGTTTATAGTGAAACGGGCCCCTGATATGTGCCCAATAAAAAGTACACAACGTTACACCATTCACATACTAGATATCGACCTCATTCTCCAGCCTTCGACGACGACGTATGCATACTTATTTCAGAATATCTGCCGACCGTGGAACTGTCCTAAGGGTAGTCACTACAACAGCGACAGGTGTATAGCCACGCTCTCCGGCTTCATGGGAGCCCCTCTTCTGTTTATCACCAAAGTCGGGCCGATTGACGTCAGCATTCATCTGTCGGAAACGGAGGCAAGGCAACTAGTACCGACGTTGATATCCAGCATATTTAGCAAGGATGCAGCATGGCCAGACAATGGATTAGACATTGAGGCGTACCAGATACATGCGTATACATCGGAAATGGCCAACGTAACGCATAAGTACCTCGTATTTCTTCTCAGATCATCGACTGTTACTAACGTGACACAATCGCAAGCGAACATTGAAGCATTTCTTGGGGCAATGCCAACCCAGCAAAATGCATCTACCTTATTTAATGGCACCATGCCCATGCTTACTGCAACGTTTGCTAACAATATCGTGATACACGAATCATCTTATAATCCTAATAATGCCATCAAGCTTCTGGATATCGATAACGGAACCATGGCGGACATTGTATACGACGGATACAGTCCAGTCGGTGTTGCGGGAATGTGGCGGGTCAGTAACCTGGACGTATGCACGTCGTTCGTTCTGCACGAGGACGAATACATGCAGAACGAGCACTACATTGCGCTGTCAGATGTGGATGTTTCGTTCTACAGCACCCAGTATGATGCCACAGGTCTCGATAATGGTATCAGACTTTGTGTTGACGACTACATAGACGCTGTAAGCAAATACAGTGCAAACAGCGGACACGGCTTGTCCTTTAACGTCAGATATGTGTTGGTACTAATTATTGTACAATGTGTGTTTAACGTAGCACGTGCGTGATTTCTACGCATGTTGTAACTCCAGTAGCCTATTGCACCAACATTGCAAAGTATACTTTTCTAGAGGGAGTAAATTTTATTTTTCCTGAAATGTATTATTTCATATAGAACTAACGACTGCATATATTTCATGATAAAAAGTATGCAGAATTATTATACTGAATTTATTACATTATCACAGCCAAAATGGCTGTGATAATGTAATAAATTCAGTATAATACAAATTAATAAATTTATCATAAAATTGAAAATTTCTCCCTCAAAGTATATTTTGCTAGAAAAGTATACTTTGCAATATTGGGGAAATCGGCTACAGAAGGCTAACGTTTATATTCGTTAGCGTACGGTATCTTCTAAGACACCTGGTGAGAAATAGTTGTGTGATACAAGAAGTAAAGAAAGTAATCAAAGTACCAAATTGGGTAAATGCTTGGCTAAGACTATGTTTTTCTGGAATCCGCTGGTATCACATTATCGACATTTGTTATGCAAGAAAATAGAAATGTTTGAAGATAGCGTGTCATACCAGCGGATTTCAGAAATGTTGAACTGTTTGAAATTGACGCTGTGTTGTACGGGGTGCCTCGTTAGGGACATTTGTTTCTCCTTATCCTCGATAACCGTATTCTTCTCTGCAACGTCTCGTCTCGTCCTTCTTGTCGACACGTTGTGGCGAAGATTACTAGTAGTAAGCTTCGCGACAACGTATCGACAAGGCGAGACTAAACGTTGTAGCCAAGATTAACTTATTAGTATTCGTTCCTTCGCGGCGATGTAACAAATATTAAGAACGTAATCGACCCTACACCGTCTCGTCTCGTGTTGTCGACGCGTTGGCACGAATATTAAGAAGCTTGATCTTAGCCACAATGTATCAACAATGCGAGACGAGACGAGACGAGACGTTGTAGCTAAGTTTACGGAACTGCTAAGGAACGAAGAAACAAAATGTCCATAACGAGCCACCATAGTGTTGTGACGGTAAATGCTTTCATTGTTTGAATCGTGTCATTGTTAGTTGAGCTATCATGTTAAGTGACAAAATATTTGTTTTATACTTACGTATTTGTGTTTGTTTTCTTCTTAAAGATGGATTCCCTACAATTAAGTAAAAATAAACGTTTAAGGAAATTAAGAGGGTACATAATTAGGTAATTATTCTACATGCATTTAACATCAAAAGTGTCCGTTTTTACAGAATATCTGAATTGTTACCCGCCGATGTCATTTATTGAAAGCATATGTTTTGAAATAATTATCGGCAAGATCGGCGATGCTATTAGTGAGGTAATACCAGAGCGGGGTTCACACGATACTTCACTGTCACGTTATATTGTAAACATGCGCAATAACCAATGCGGCTATTATACAAGTTCGCATAGTGCTTCACATAATACATAATAGGTGATGCTGTGTGACAGAAGTTTGCAGACAGATTTGTGACGGGACCCGTCATATATATGACACTCCTTTGAGCAGTACTTTGCTAGATAAGTATACTTTGCAATTTATATGACACTCCTTTTGAGCAGTATCATGAACGCTTTATACAACATTTCACCAACATTGCAAAGTATACTTTTCTAGCAAAGTATACTTTGAGGGATACATTTTCAATTTTAGGATAAATTTATTAATTTGTATTATACTGAATTTATTACATTATCACAGCCATTTTGGCTGTGATAATGTAATACATTCGGTATAATAATTCTGCATAGTTTTAATCATGAAATATATGCAGTCGTTAGTTCTATATGAAATAATGCATTTCGGGAAAAATAAATGATTACTCCCTCAGAGTATACTTTGCTAGATAATTATACTTTGCAATTTATATGACACTCCTTTGAGCAGTATCTGAACGCTTTATACTTCGAACTCATATTCAATTCCAGTGTCGACTCGTTTGACCAGTGTACACACACCTTACGGAGTTCTGCTTCAAACTCACTTGAAATCGTTATCACTGTCTATATTATGCAGTGGGTTTCACGCATTTTAATGTGTCTCAAAGTCTGCGACCGGTATATTTGTAGTCTTTGTTGCCCTGTAAGTACACTTTGAGGGAGAAATTTTAAACTTAATGATATATTTATTAATATTTATTATACCGAATTTATTACATTATCACAGCCATTTTGGCTGTGATAATGTAAGAAATTCAGTATAATAATGCTGCATACTTTTAATCATCAAATCTAAGTAGTTAGAAATAATGCTTTTCGGGAAAAATCAATGATTACTCCCTCAAAGTACACTTTGCTAGATAAGTATGCTTTTTGCAATTCTGGTGAAATCGACTACTGGTACACTCCAACGATATAACATCAGTCAAAAGATGTATGCTGATTTCACTTTGGTCTTTGTCAGCGGGCTAAATGTTGTGGCTATCATATTAATAACACTGCATGTTGAAGTTTGTTTAATCAATACATAATGTATAACACACCTGTGTAAAAATGTATTGTATATTGTTATACTATTAAATGCAAGTTACTAAGTGTATACATTGAATCCACATTAACATTGTTACAAAGACTTGGCCCAATAAGAATAATTCCATCAATGCATAAAGTTCTTCCCACATTCTTATAGGCATCTACATTAGATACACAAGATAATCATACTAACTAAAAGCATATTATGTTGATGGTACAGTACATAGCAATATACATGTTGACACTAATGTATACAAATAATATTTCATTACATATTGTAAGCAACTACTTATACTGATATGGTAAAATATTTATGAATATTTATTGTCAATAGGACAATTCTGATAACTACATGATTTTCAAGATCATTGTACATGTACAGACTAGTTGTATATATGTTACTTATGGGAGTAGTGCAGTTTTTCTTTTTCTTTATCTACCTTGTTAATTCAACTTTATAATTGTTCTGGATATTTATCCAATCTATGATGCCTTCTATGATCTCAATACATTGTATTATTACTGATCTCAATACATTGTATTATTACTGATCTCAATACATTGTATTATTACTGATCTCAATACATTGTATTATTACTGATCTCAATACATTGTATTATTACTGATCTCAATACATTGTATTATTACTGATCCTACTGTTTTTGGGAGGGCACAAGTGATTATGGTTGTGGTGAGGACCTGGCATCAGATCAGGATTATTCTGAGTTCAGGGATGAATATATATTTTTGTTATTATAAATATTCAGTTCTTATTCTGTGTGGTTTTCCCCATGTATATATGTACTTGAACATGTACATATACTTGCACAGATAATATATGGGATTTAGTATTAACCCATTGACCCGGCCTTTACTGACCTTAGATGTTGATAAGCCGCTAAACCCCAACAAACAAGGTAACTAGATATGGGATTCTGCATGGCTCCCGGTGTGACATAAAGAAAGAACTATTACGATACTACTTAGCTCCAGGTGGAATCTTTTTACAGCATCACATATTTTGATTGAGTATAATTTTGTACGGCAGCACATTTTTTGTATACAATTTTTTTTTTAAATTAGCACATATATATTTGTTAACACAATTGTACATACATATTGGAATCAATTGATCACATATAGCCAATTTTAGTATATAGCCTATTATTGATTAGCTTATTACATATCAAAGATATATTAACATTGATATATACAATTGTTTTCAATAAACTACTTCAGTTTGTTAATAACTTTAATATTGCTAATATTTCTAATGGCTTATTATTACTATATACTTACTGTATATATTACTTTGGCCTTATCTATCTTAATTTTTAGACATATGTCATGACTTTCACCTGGGGTTATGTAGATACTCATTATTATATATTACTGAATATTCAACCAATGTAAATTATTAGAAATGTTACAATGTCACCACCTCATGTATAATAAAATGTTTAACAGTGTAGATCCGGATGAGCCGGCTCACTACCTGCTATCTCAGCTGGATCTGCATTGTTTTATATTATTATTTTTTGATGCAGGTTTCAGATAACACATTTCTCCTTTCTAAATTAATCTGGATATTGTTTATAATAATTAATATGGTTGTAAAAATAAATTTATTTTTTAAATAAATTAAAATATTATTTTTTGTAACCAGTTTATTTTTATTATAACGTCAATAGGGGTGATATTGTAAAATTGCAATTGTAACTATTGTATGCATTGTTGTACATACTTTTTAGCCATGTTGTAATATTATTGTGTATATACGATAGACGCTAAATAGGAGCAAACTATATAGTGTGGTTTAGTTTATTTATTCAATATTCACTATTGAGCTAACCCTAATGCTATTCATCTCCTAAATTTGACTGTTAACATAACCCTACTGTCTGTTTCACGAAAGCTGCCCAAATTTTACGGCTATATAAACAATTCAAAAACAAAATTTTTTCGATAGTATTAAATTAAAGGAAAATTTAAGAATGAGCCTTCTTTTTATTTCGTGAAATTTGGTCAAATATTGATTTTATTGCGAAAACCCCATGTTAAATCCCCATAGACATCTTCAAAGGAGTGAAGATGTCTATGGGGGGGATTTAACATGGAGAAGTTTTTTTGAATTTTAGAAATACTGGACCGATTTTTAAAATGTAACTTTTGTTTTCTTAATTAGATCATTTCCAAGCTATCTAGTCGGGTTTCGGAGTCAATTTCCAAAATTTTTCGTTTTTTGACTCCTCCCACACTGCCTTACCTCTTTTTCCCCCATGTTAAATTCCCATAGAGAAAACAATTTTTCGTAATAAAATCAATATTTGATCAAATTTCACGAACTAAAAAGAAGGCTCATTCTTAAATTTTGCTTTAATTTAATATTATCGAAACAAATATTGTTTTTGCATTGTCTATATAGCCGTAAAATTTGGGCAGCTTTCGTGAAACAGACTATAGTACTATTCACCCCCTAAGGCATATCCATACCTGTGTTACTAGACACATTCTCTACAATTATTACTATTACTGAACAATTGTTGACAAGATCCCCTAATTTTGACTGCTGACCTTACCCTAGTGCTTTTCATCCCCTAAGGCTTATGCATAATTTTAAATGCTAACCTAACACTACCTATATTACTAGACACATCCCTAGGATTATTATTATTACTCAACAATTTTTGACAAGATCCCCTAATTTTGACTGCTGACCTAACCCTAATTTTGAATGTTAACCTAACCCTAGCGCTTTTCATGCCCTAAAGCTTATCCCTAATTTTGACTGCTAACCTAACCTGAGTGCTAGTCGTCCTTTTAGGCTTATCACTACCTGTGTTTACTTAACACAATTGCCCTAAGGATTATTATATTACTCAACTATTTTGATAAGATCTCCTAATGTTGACTGCTGACCTAACCCTAATGCTTTTCAGCCCCTTAGGCTTATCCCTAATTTTGACTGATGACCTAACCTTAGTGCTATTTATTCCCTAAGACTTATCCATACCTGTGTTACTCAACACATCCCCTAGGATTACTAGTACTCATCAACTTTTGACAAGATCTAACTATACACTATCTTTTTGGTCAATGACTCGATAACTGTCTACTGACCTAATCCTAAAGCTATTCTTCCCATAATATTGACTATTCCTAACTATAATGCTATTCATCCCCTAAGACTTATCGTCAATTGTGTTACTAAACACGTGACATATTATTATTATTATTATTATTAGTTTACTAAACAATCTTAGTTAATTCGTACAAATGATAGCTTTACTTTGTATTGCATAAACACAGTATCAATCACTGAACTGCTGATCCGCTTATCTGTGATCACACTTTTTTATCCTATTAATCTTTCTGTTGGAAACATATAGTTTTGCACCTGTTTGGTTTATTTACAATGTAATTGTTTTATTTTTAACTTCTGTTGATTTGTAACTGATTCAGTGTGATCATGGTACATTTAAATTTATTCACTACACCTGCATAATAATTTTAATATTTCTTACGGTGGCGTGGAGGGTTCGTGCACGTATAAAACGTTTAACACGCCATTTTTGTCTCCCAAGGACAAAACCGTATACATATATGTTATTGTTCTCAACATAATATTGCCATATATTGTAATATTGTACGATATGTCAAATTTGGCTATGTTATGAGAAATGTTACTCCTTTACACAGGAATTTCTGACCTTTACCATGATCACAGAAGCAACAGAAGTGAAGTTTATAGTATTTTTACATTATATTATTGTTACATACAATATATTATAATCGATGAATGTAAGTTAGTAACGTGATTGTTCCAGCATTTAAACCCTATTTCAACCCTAACAACCTCATATACATTATGCTAATTTCCAATACTACTCACCGTAAATGTTGACAATACAACATGCAACTCCTGCTAACAATGTACATTTTCAAATACTAACCTCGATTGCCCATCTTTAACCACTATTTATTTGTTCACATGGCATTGTACCACCGTATTTACTTACATGCCACTTTAAAAACATAAGATATTAACTAATTTTGTCTATAATACACCCTATTATACCTATTTGGAACGGTTGCGTTACAGGTTCACTTTTGTGATGTTTATTGTTTTGCAAATAGAAATGTAATTTCAATTATTGAGACCTCCATCATTAAGTCAGCCCCTACCTATCTTCCACTGAGACCTTCATCACTGAGTAGATCCCTTATTCCACCAAAAACTCCATCATTTAATTAGCCCCTATCTTCCACTGAGACCTTCATCACTGATTAGACCCCTTATTCCACCGAAAACTCCATCACTGAGTTAGCACCGTTTTTTCTATACATTGAATTGCCTTCTTTTTCCCACTGAGACCTCCATCAATAAATTGGATTCCTTCCACTGACAGCTCCATCATGGAGATAAATCTCCATCATTAAGTTAGCCCCGTTCTACTGAGAACACCATCATTATGTTGGCCCTTTTTCCAATGTAAACTCCATCATTTAGTTGGCCCCTTTCTTCCATTGAGACCTCCATCTTTGAATTAACCCGTCTTCCAATTTGAACTCCATCACAGAGTTGGCCCTTCTTCCATATAAGAACCTCAATCATTGAGTTGAAAGATAATATATTTGTTAATGACCATAGTGGTTTATAGACCATTTACAACCTATAATTAATTCCTTTTATTTTATAAGTGGAATAACACATGTACATCATATCTCTCTTACTCATAGTTGTACTTATGTATGGAGATGTGACAATATTCCAAGAGGGGGATTTGTTATGTGTGTTGTTTATGAGTGTATACATATGCATATATGTTTATGTATGCATGTATCTGCTAGTATGCATGTATGGATCTATGGTTATGGTGGTGAGTGAATATGTACATGGTTAGTTCATCATACTCGTGTACCATGCATGATACTGGATGGTGTTAGAATATAATATGCATAATTAGAATATTACATACATAATATTACATACAAATATGATATTGACAGCGAGATGGTTTTGGTTTGTTTTGTGCCTGTGTTGTGAGTGGTTGCTATGGTAACCTAATATAATTCATGCACAGAGCATGGCAATTGCACTGGCTGATAATACATATTTTTTATTTTACCATATAACCATGCACCTTTGATTTGTTGTTATTATATTTATAACTATATACGCTTACCACATGGTACACTTACCAACCTATTATGATACTATAATTAGCCTGTTATGATCTAAAATGCTATATTGTTGATAATGCATATCTATGTCTATTGGTTGTATGGTAAATATTAAATTTAGTCACATTGCATATATGTAGACAGTTGTATGTTATCAATGAATTATAACATCAAATTTCCTTAATAAAGTTGTTGGTATAAAATTATTACAGACCTATTTGTTGTGTTATAACCCTTTCAGTGGTCGTTTGGACAGGCTGTATTTTTCTAATAATATATTATGATTTCACTATTATTGGTAGACCAAGGAACGACTTTACTCGGCTTGTCAATAGTAGATACACTCATTGACTTGCTTTGGGGAGCGCATAGGTACTATCGCCGTATACCGGCTTAAAGTTAATATACGATTGTGCCGATGCTTGCTACGTTGACACAGGTCTGGCTGAAGTCCGAGACAATTAGTTAGCCGAACAAATAAAAACCCAACACTCAAAGTCTGCGACCGGTATATTTGTAGTCTTTGTTGCCCTGTAAGTACACTTTGAGGGAGAAATTTTAAACTTAATGATACATTTATTAATTTGTATTATACCTAATATTACATTTTGGCTGTGATAATGTAAGAAATTAAGTATAATAATTCTGCATAGTTTTAATCATCAAATCTAAGTAGTTAGTTCTATATGAAATAATGCTTTTCGGGAAAAATATATGATTACTCCCTCAAAGTACACTTTGCTAGATAAGTATGCTTTGCAATTCTGGTGAAATCGACTACTGGTACACTCCAACGATATAACATCAGTCAAAAGATGTATGCTGATTTCACTTTGGTCTTTGTCAGCGGGCGTCGACGTTTATGAGCACGCTATATATCTAGCTTTGTCCCTGGAACTTGCCGACGGGGTTTTCTTCTTCAGTGGCTTATTCACCCCGTTGGTGTGGCAGATTCCGGGGAATCCTTTTCCAAATCACGTCCACCGCATACGCGGCTTTCACTGTCTTTCCTGGTCTTGAGTCGAGTTTCGTGCCCACTCACTGGCCGATCTTTAGTCAGTAAGGATAAGCCATCCTGATTCCTGGTGATTTTATTGTGACGTCGGCCCTTATCTTGTTCCAGAATAGACAATGCACTTAAAACCGTACATGCAGCCTATTTCAACAACATTGCAAAGTATACTTTTCTAGCAAAGTATACTTTGAGGGAGAAATTTTCAATTTTAGGAGAAATTTATTAATTTTTATTGTACTGAATTTATTACATTATCACAGCCATTTTGGCTGTGATAATGTAATACATTCGGTACAATAATTCTGCATAGTTTTAATCATCAAATATATGAAGTCGTTAGTTCTATATGAAATAATGCATTTCAGGAAAAATAAATCATTGCTCCCTCAAAGTATACTTTGCTAGATAAGTATACTTTACAATTTTGATGAAATCGGCTACAGATGTAATCCTTGGCTCATTGTCCATGATCGTTTCCAAGGAAACACACTTTTGTATACAACGCGATTTTAGGTGAATCCGCCAAGTTGCGCGTCAAAACATCCTCGATTCATGGCGTCTGTGAATACTACATGAAATGGAAGCGCCATAGCTCTGGTATGGCCGTGCTAGCGTTGTGGCTTATCTTCCATTTGGCTGTTGGAGTAGAGAGTCCCGTCATGAATCGTTAATTAGAAAGTTACATTTTCGCGTCAAGGAGTGAATCATCAAGATCATGTCAGAGCTCTACTGTTGTTGTTGTTGTTTTTGCAGATAGTTGCAGATGTACTTGGAATGAATGTATATGCCAAATATTTGGCAAATGGCGGCAACACGTACGCACGCATACACGCAAAGATGCACAGGCTGATCTCGGACGACGCCAATCTCACATGTCGTAAACAATGTTTTGTTTTAGGGGGGTGGGGGGGGGGACTTTGCTTAAGGCACCTGGTTTCAGATATAAGTAGAAAGTGCTACAACAGATATGTAAAACATAAGACAATAAGGTCATTTACGCATGTCCAATTGCTAAAAGAGAATCGAATATTGATGATATATATTCATGTCTACGATACATATATCTATTAATCAAGTGGTGGCACAATGTTTTTCTCATATGGGGCCTGTTTCACTAAACTTCGTACGACTAAGTATACATTTTAACAGTTTAGTCGTTAGAAGTTTAGTGAAACGGTCCCTGGAAGCATAAATACACGTACATGTACTAACGAATATCTTCATCTTAGGATATATACAAATTTATATATATATAGTACAGCTTACATTTACCCTCGTTGCTCTGAACAATGTCGACCATATATACCGCCTATTTGTCTCTTAAGTGGTTACTGCATACTTTAATTTAATTTAAATTACTTAAAGTTATTGCATATACGTGGAAATGTAATATTTTATGGCCAAGTATCATAGCGATATCTTATATTTTTCAATACACAAATAAACAATATATACATAAACTGTGTCTGTGACTGGAGAAATGGGACTGATGGGCTTTGCGACTAGTGTAGATCCACATCAGCATGTGCATCCACACAGTCTGATCAGGATATGCACTGTTCGCCATTCCATCAATGAATCGCCCACAATGCCTTTAACAAGCAATATATATCGTTAGCAAGTTACATGAGTGTGTTATTTGATCTGGATCACAAAACTGGTCACAAAACTCATAAGCCCCATTTATCCCGTCAACACAGTGCGTATGTGCCGTGAAACACGGTGCCGTGAAACATTTTTGATATCCAGTCAATACAATTTTTGCATTTTACAGCCATTTGTAGGTGTTGACGGGATAAATAGAATAGTAGGTTAGTGCCGTGAATGGGAAAAAATATCTGGCGCGGCACGGAAACGGGATGTGCTCGGCAGAGCCTCGCCCATCCCGTTTCATGAGCCTTGCCAGATATTTTTTCCCATTCACGGCACTAACCTACTATTCTCTATTTCTCCAGCCACAAATAACACATGTGGTTGATAAAATGTACAACCCATAAAGAGAAACTGCAGTATATAGTACAGTCGAACCTTACAACCCATAAAGAGAAACTGCAGTATATAGTACAGTCGAACCTTACGGAGCCCCGCAGGAGACATGTTTTTTTTTTTTATTAATTCGTTCCTACGAAATAACAATTTGTTCCCTCAATTTAACAATTCGTTCTCTCGAATTAACAATTCGTTTCCACGATATAACAATTCGTTCCCTCGAATTAACAATTGGTGGAAACGAATAGTTAAATTGAGGGAACGAATTGTTAATTCGTGGATACGAATTGTTAATTCGTGTGAACGAATTGTTAAATTGACGGAACGAACTGTTATTTCGTGGGAACGAATTAATAAAAAAAAAAGAATTCTACGTCCACTGCGGGGCTCCGTAGAATCTCTCTAAACCGGACACAGAGGAAGGTTAGTTGTGCTTCATTGTGATATATTTCATTGCTATTTACCTTCAATGATAATATATGTTCATAACAGCAAAGCAACAACGCGTGTCTTGGAGCGGTCATCCGTCTGTTTTACAGTGGAACCTCTCTAAACCGGACACCCTGGGGACCTCCCAGGGTGTGTGTCCGGGTTAGAGATGTTCACTTTACTGAATATACTGTTCCTGAGGCATCAACAGAGCAGCTGTGTCACCAGGAGAGGTACGTAGAATCTTTCAACCGACAACAGAGGCACTCAGGTAACTGCTTACACGTCGCTGGACTTGATAGCTAATAACAGAGTACAGTAGTGGGTATACATGTATATGGTATGTCTTGTGTGGATTGCCAGGTAAAAGTGCTACACTGTGCGATTTCTGTGTATGAGGCTATTTACAACGGTGATTAACGTCATTAAAAACACAGGCACAAACCTGTCCAGAAAACTGACATATTTTACTGTTTGGTGTAATATAATTGATAGGACTCCGTTGTCCTTGCCTTTCTACATGTGATTAACTACATTACGTGTATATCATGTGTTCTACTTTACATTTTGCGTTTTATGTTAAACGCCAGAAGAGGTGAAAGTGGCTGATGGCTTGAACACACAAAGATGGCCGAGTTCGCAATGTCATGTGCTGTATAGGATACAGTAACGAGGCAGTATTCCCATATATATGTTATACATATATTCCATCACATTTACGAAGCAATTATATTTTAATTAAAAGATGATTAGGTATAAAACTGGTCCTTAAATAGTTGTGGTGTGTGCACCAGTCCAGGATGTACGTGTGACTAAGAATGGTCGTTTTTTGTGTGTGTTTTTTTAATTTTATTATTTTGGTACTACCAGTCAGACATTGTACGTGTAAATATGGCATACTTCATGTTTGATGGCTCGTACGAATAGTAAACCAGCATGGTTTCATGCCGAAAGTGACAGAAATTAAGATTACACTTGTTGGAAATGTAACAATCCCAGATTTGTCAGGCCGCAGTATGTAATTAATTTTCTGATTTATTACTCGCTATTCGAAAAGTAGCAAACACCTTTGAATCACATATACTCTGAGCAGACACTACACCGGTCGTTATTTAGTCAGTGTACCATTCCGGTGCTTCAACATCTAATATTTTACAATATCGCGTGAGACACGACATGTGATTTTGTACCTTCGGACATCTGCGTAATTTTATTTACAAAATTTGCAATATTTTTCATAAATAGAGTCAAAAGTTGACAAAATATTGAGAGTACATGCTTATTGTAAATGTTGTAAACGTATTTCATGGGTACAAAATCCCATGGCGTGTCTCATGTGTGGTCTCCATTTCAGAGCGTGTAATCTGATCAGTGTCTAATATTACAACATAATCGAGCGTGAATCGCCATATATATATTTTAATAACATTACGTTGCACAATATTACATAGTAAACGCATCAATGTATACATACATTCAAGATGGCGGGCAAAGTTTCAAATTGCTGACATTGGGGCTATAATTTATAATACATATAAATTTAATTATAAAACTATATGTCTATTGTATTGATAATTTCTAACTTTGGGCAATTAGTGTGTTGCAAACTACGGGTTAAAATGGATGTTGCATGTATGTGATAAATTATAGTATAACTAACATAAACGTCAATTCACTTACTCACGCCATGTCTTCCATACTTACGGTATTCAATTAAAATGTCTACATTTTTAGTATTTAATAGCATAGTGGGACAAGTACCCTGGTCCCATATACTAGTATAGAGGTATAACGTATGTTTATGTATGTATACTGTCTGACAATATTGCCAATCGCAACATTCATATTTTCAAATAAGATGTTAACATGTCATAAAGCGTTATTAGTCTTTATATTATTCAAATATGCGTAATATGTTCGTTTTCTGTGAATCTAAGCAGTTGTATAATCTTACGTTATCACATCTTTGACACATTTCCCGGTGTTGCGTCTGTATTAATACAGCTCGTGTGCATGGTATGTGCATGAAGATGTGATAAATAAGTTAGATCACGTTTGTCCGCAAGAACGAGCGATAATCTGCTCGTACATGCGGACGAACCGTGATCTAACTTTTACATAGTGTTGTTTTATTTCATTCTCAATGAGGCACGTCATGTGCGTAGTCACAAGCTATTAAATATTGTCATGTTAATAGTTCAGTTAGAAATCAATGTACTGCGTATAGAGAATAGTAGGTTAGTGCAGTGAATGTGAAAACATATCTGGCAAGACTCAGGAAACGGGATGGGCGAGGCTCTGCCGAGCATATCCCGTTTCCGTGACGAGCCAGCTATTTTTCCCACTCGCGGCACTAACCTACTATTATATTTATTCCGTCAACACTACAAAAATCGGAGAATCGACTAGTATGACAACCGCACATATTCATACGCAGTGATTAGGTCGTATTGACAGGATATCAAAAATGTTTCACGGCACCGTGTTTTACGGCACATACGCACTGACTGTGTTGACGGGATAAACGCCAATACATTTACTTATTTGCACGTGTATGATATACAGGTAATTATCGTTATCTCGAAGCTGACCTGAGTGAGCAAAATATATCGACATATCCAAACTTCGAGATAAACATTCGCCAAATTTAGCAACAATTCTCGAAAAATAATAATAATCGCTTCAAAAACATCGTCTTTACTTTACTGCTAGGTTTTCATAAATTGCGCACTTTCTTTTCATGAAACGCGTATGCATTGTTACTAAATATATCGCATATGCATGACGCAAGTGCATATACATATACATAGGTTGAGTTGAATTAACTTTTTCAGAATACAGTCATGTACTTTCTACAAGTTATGCATATGGTGTGCCATTGACGGTGATACTGGTACACTCCATGACACAACTGTGCATGTGTAATAAAACCGCACTTGCAATGCATATTTTTCGAATATAGTTTGTATATGTATGTATTTGAACTAATAGCATGGCATTGGCAATGGTGGATGAACGTCTAAGCACTTTAAAGGTACATGCCCACTCAGTAGGCACAACATGTTCTGTATGGGAATTAAATAAGTGTATAATTGTGTCACTATTCCGCCAGTTCTAAAAATAACGAGCGCCCGCTATACAGATATTCTCATTTAGTAATATTTATGTTAATGATAGTGTCTCGCGGTGTTGGTATCAGATATCAGGCTATTTTTATATGCAAATGAGGCATGCTATTTTTTAATTATTTATACTAATTAAATACGTCACCTGAGAATAAACAGTAATGTCCGTTAACATTTTAAGCAAACACTGTTATCGCCCCTGATATCAGTGTTGACATTTTCGTCTGATATAATATGTATAATAATGCCAATAAATACGTGGGGTAATGGTGAATGAATGTTTAATTTTGCCAGAAAATGTCATATCTACAGAATATACAAAACTGTATGTCTCCCTGTATGCATTTTGTGCCTAATGAATGGGCATGTACCTTTAAGATATGATGTAACCACATGTGATTCTAGCGTGTCTTGGATGGTCAATCATTGTTTGTATATACAATGTACATAAAACACCTTTCTAAACAATGTACAAAACAATTCAAATGTGCCCGGGTGTAAATATAATAGTACTTAGAAAAGTACAAAACTCCCATTCGCCACCATTGTAACAAAATCCCACGCGATATAGACAATTGGAAATCGCCTATACAACGCATTACAGCAGGTCGAAACTGCAGCTTGGGGTGGGTTTTCGGCATAGATTTTACAGTTGCTAATACATTAACATAAATCTCAAAGATTTCGAGTGTAAACTGCAATACACTTTATCCACCTTTTCAAATTATAATTTAATGCTTTAATGTTTGACTGGACACTCTGTTCATATATTATCTGCCCATTTAGGACATAAAGCTGCTCCTTTCGGACTTAAAATGCACTGTTCATAGGTTATGTTAGCATGGTGTATTGCGATGTCGCTTTATGGACGTTGTCTGGTTTTGTGTTAATTTAATACTACTACATACGCATATAGTTGTATTTACCTATGATAATTGTCACAAATCCTACCAACAAAATGTCGGCCATTTTACTTACCCATTAGTTCACGGCTCAATTTAACTAATGTGGCATGGGTGATTTCATAGTCACCAATAATCGTAAGAAAGACTCGAACACTGTGCGATAATATATATAGACACACATACATGGCTGAAAATATACATTTTGAACATATATGGCAGCCATCTTTGATTTTATGCTAGTTATTACATTTGATATATCAGTATCAGTAACAATTTTGTCCATGGCCTGAAAATCACGATAACTGAACATGAAACCTCTATGGCGGCCATCTTAGATTTCTCAGTTTCCTCAAGGGTGCCAAGGTGGCACCCGGCTGTTTCATGATTAGTAGGGACTAAAGTTATCAATTTCGTGTGGACGGTACTTTTAGGCTAAGGCTCACATCGTCGTTTGGCATCTGCACTAAAGGGTCGCTTACATAGGCCCAGGGTTCACTTTGCACTTTTGGAACGTAGATCCTGATTCTTTTTTATAATATGTTTTAATAAAGAATCCTGATATGAACCTTTAAAAGAAATAATGAACACTGTATATACGTGTTTGATATACTACACGTTCCAATTAATTTACCCGTATACACTCGCGTGGTGCAGGCCATATTATCAAGCCCCATGTTGTCACAACATCGTCTAGACATTGTTATAATCGGTGGGTATAAATACTGTAGCTGACGATGTATATTGGATGCTACATAATTATATGTTTGCATAACATGGAGGATCGCAGTGGATTAACGGAGTGAACTAAAATTCATATTACGCTAGTGTAATACATAGGCAAATTAGCTCGTTACAGGTTTGGTGATCAGTGCATCTTCAATGGATGACGATGTACTTATGCAATAAATACAATCTAACATTTGTGATTACTTAATATGAGATTTATTAAACTCATCGACTGATTTCATAAGAAACTCGGCATTGTCTCGTTTCTTAAGGAATCAGTAAATTCGTTTAATAAATATCATAGTAAATTATCACTCATATAAGATCCTGTACACATCTGGGGCCCGTTTCACTAAAATTCGTACGACCAAAATGTTCGTAAGTGAAAATTTACGATCGTCTGTACATTTCAATTGATGGATTTACATTTATTGAGCATAGGCTGCTAGATGGGGGGAAATCGACATGTGCGCAAGTTCGAGATTTTGTTTATGCGAACAACAAAAGCAGCTCAGTGATTTCGCGTAGACTCAAAAATCATAACTTTCTTATTATTTCACCGATATTGATTGTTCATTATAGGAATGAAATAAGTGTATACTTGTGTCACTATTCCACCAGTTCAAAAACTTACGAGTGCCCGCTATACAGATATAATAATTTAGTAATATTTATTTTACTGATAGTGACGCGGTGGTATCATGCTATTTTCATATGCAAATGAGGCATGATAGTTTTTAATTATTTATATTAATTAAATGTGTCACTTGAAAAAGTAATATTTTCGACAGATTATCTATTGCACATCGAAAAAGAAATACAGAGTATAAATAGTAATATCCGTTACCATTTTAAGCAAATACGGTCATCGCCCCTGATATCAGTGTGGAAATTTATGTCTGATATCAAATTCATAATAATGCCAATCAATACGTGGGATAATTGTGAATGTTTATTTTGCCAGAAAATGTCTCACTATGTAGGCATGTACCTTTAAAGGAAGCGCAAACCGTGTAATATAATCGGCTGTTCAACTGCATTTTTCTTGATCTTTTAAGCAAATTCATTAAACACTTCGACAATGATTTTTCACTGAATGCTGTCATCGTTATCACGCCAATTTCTAAGTTGTGCGCACCTGTGTACAGGACGATTCCCCTCCGTGTATGAAACATGAATATCAACAAAATGCGCTTGCTATATACTAAATATCTGCACCCATGTCATTTTGACTTTACAGTGGAACCTCTCTAAACCGGACACCCTGGGAGGTCCCAGGGTGTCCGGTTTAGAGATGTTCCACTGTAAATCAGGCATTTTACAATTCTGATACGTACATGTAGTTGGATGCTTTGCAATCATGAATATACATTATCATCTGAGATAAATGGTAAAGAAACCCATCAAAATAAGATCACAGACGTTTTCTTGGTATTGGGTTTAGAGAGGTTCCACTGTACTAAATTAGTTAGAACCGATTTACGATTGATTGGATTATTCGACACTTTCACATTCTGGCATCTCAATCAGACCATTTAAGTTACATTATTTTTTTATGTTAGCACCCAAAAAGATAACCCGTATGTGACATATTATCGTACCATCGCGCATCGTCATCGTTGCAATCGCGCACATTAAGGATACCTAACATTGCATTCTCGGAGTGTTTACAAAACTGTTCCATCAGCTAGTTTGATAATTTTTATATTACCAAATCTCCGCAGATTTTCTAAAACTCGATTCCCTATATGAAACATGCCCTGTGATTTTGTACCTTCGGACAGCTGCGTAATTTCATGAAATACGTTTACAAAATTTACAATATTTTCCGTAAATGGCGGCAAAAGTTGACAAAGCTTTCAGAGTACATGCGGAATTATCACTTTTTGACTTCAGTTATTTATGAAACGTATTTAATGAAATCACGCAGATGTCCGAAGGTACAAAAACATGACGTGTCTCATATGTGATAAGACAGAACATCTCCTAGTATGTGGTCCATATATGGAGAATACCAGGTCAGTGTCGATTGATATCAAGCTTATCTGTGGCGTTTCACTAAACTTCATACGACTAAGATGTTCACAAGTGCAACATTATGATAGTCTGTAAAATTTACATTAAAACTGTTTTCTGGTAAACAAGTATTGGGTTTACATTTATTGAGCATAGGCTGCATGCAGCCTATGCTCAATAAATGTAAATACATCAATTTAAATTTACCGACGATCCTAAATATGCACTTACGAACATTTTAGTCGTACGAAGTTTAGTGAAACAGGCCCCAGGCGAGGCTGGGAAACGTGTAGAAATCCGATGATCGCCGATAAATCCCCAACGTTAAAGTTCACATCAAAAGACACTACTAGCCTAGTATTTTATTCATCAGGTAACGTCTAATGTTACGAAATTCGCAAGTGATTTTTTGGTTGAAAGGAACACGAATTGATTCATTTGTCTGACGAATAATTGAGACAAGCCATGTGATTTCTTACTTAGGAAGATGCGATATTTCATGAAAACCATTTACACAAGTTACGATATTTTTTGTAAATGACGTTGAAAGTTTATGAAATGTCCAGAGCAAAAGCTGACTTTTCAAATTAGCTATATGAAAATTCCGTGAACATTTAACGTCAATTTGAGAAAATATCACAGTTTCTGTAATTTTTTATCATAAAAAATCAGACATTCATATGTACAAACTCACGTACATGACTTGTTTCATATTTATTGTAATTCTCTTATTTCAGAAAGATTTCGGTAGTTGCATCATGAGTTCCAGAATACTCGTCTCAGCCGTTTCGCTGTACGTTCTACTGATGTTGATAAACACCGGCCACTCACTTCGCATAAATCACGGCTACCTGGCGCGAATGGTGGACGAGCTGTCTTCGTTGTGTCCTTACACGAATAGCTGCAAACTCAAGTCGCCACACACAGATGCAGATTATACTTATGTACCTTTAGATGCACCAACAGTTGACACAAGCTGGATGAGTTCGTGCTGCACGTGGTGTTACTGTGACGACGGATGTCTGGCCGAGCACCGGTGTTGTCCGGAAGTTACATGTATGTTACAACGGTACTCGGACGGCGAGTTCGTCCCCGAAATGACCTATCAATGCCGGATGAAACATTTTAAACTTCCTACGAATAGCAGATACGCGTTTGTAGTGTTTGGAACGTTTATGACAGACACATGTCTGCAACCCCCAGAAGCAATTGGTTATAACGAGTCAGTGGATATGAAATGTCGGGAACCAGACATAAGGAACATCGACGAAATGCTCCCAGTGACGTATATAGGGCTGACAGACGGAAAACGCCCGTTAGATATAATGACAAATTATGTCGATAAAAGTTGGGAAGAACTGTATACTTTGTCGTACATGCCTAACTCAGACCTAAATATGTATTTCGAACGACCTTTTCCTGAAGACAATCGTAAGACATGTGTTGCCCCGGTGATATATCACTGCAATGCTACAGGACTTTGGGAAACGTACGATCCGTTTTATGAATTCGCTTGTATGGTATACAGGTATGTAGCACCGCATATTGTTCAACAGCGCATATTGTTCACATATGAAAAGAAGCCGGCAATGCAGGCTCAGATAACTTTGTCATTTCTGGACGGTTTATTTACAGAACCGCTGGTCTCCGAAGAACTTAGAAAAGAATGCATAGACTTTTTAAACTGGTGAACACTAGGGGTTGACATCAACGCTTAGTCTCCACGTGTGAAAAGAAGCCGGCAATGCAAGCCCAGATAACTTCGTCATTTCTGGACGTTTTATTACCAGTACCGCTGGTCTCCGAAGAACTTAGAACAAAACTTATAGACTTTTTAAACTGGTGAACACTAGGGGTTGACACCAACGCTTTCTGTCCACGTGTGAAAAGAAGCCGGCATTCACACGTGGACACTAAGCATTGGTGAACAATATGCGGTTCTACACAGGTCCATATACTTCCACCCGGATGATAGTGGCGACGTGACGGCTGTCTTCGCTAACGTGTTCTGTGCCGTTTGTAACGGGATGACTTCTAACGTTTCCAAATGTGGTTTACCGGCTATGTATGACTTCACACTGCCCGTGTACATGTCCCTGTTGAATTACCAGCAAACTGACCGTTCTGACGTCACCCAGGGCTCACACGGAGATGGAGATGGGATTTGCACAGACACGGATTTCCTAGATCCGCTGCAAGTATGTGGCCAGTGTAGCGCCTGATCTGGTAGTTTACTCATGTAGCCTGATAATGCTATATTATATATACTTGCTTGTTAGAAGCATGATATGTGTTTCATTAGTGGAATGGCGAGCAGGGCAGATCCTCATCTGACTGTGCGGATGTAGAGGCGGATCTAGATCTGCACTGGTCGCAAAACCCATAATCCCCATTTCTCCATTCACAGCCACAGGTAGTGTTCACATCTTGCAAATAAATATAAAAATAGAGACTATTTTTACGTATATACGGTAATTTGATCGTTTATGTATGCAAAATATAAAACAATATTATCAAAACAATCCCAAAAAATGCAGGCAACCAGTATTTTCGGGATCCTTTTCAGATTATTGTTTTCTTTTTAATGGTAGGTGGGACCAGATCTAAGGTATGTTTGCTATGATAGTTCATGTATAGTATTCCAATTTCCGCATATTGAAACAGGTAACCGATTTGCACTATACAACTATAAGGGCGTACGATTCACATCAGATGAAATACCTGCTAATAGGACTCAGAACATGACTCTCATTCAAAGGAGGACTAAAATGTTCGTAAGTGAATACTTATGATAGTCTGTAAATTTACATTTATTGAGCATAGGCTGCATGCAGCTCAATAAATGTAAATCCATCAATTGAAATTTCCAGACGATCTTAAATTTGCATTTACGATCATTTTAATCGTACGAAGTTTAGTGAAACGGCTCCCTGATATGTGTCCAACGAAAAGTACATAACGTTACACCATTCACATAATTATTAGATATCGACCTCATTCTCCAGCCATCGACGACGACGTATGCATAATTATTTCAGAATATCTGCCGACCGTGGAACTGTCCTAAGGGTAGTCACTACAACGGCGACATGTGTATAGCCACGCTATCCGGCTTCATGGGAGCCCCTCTTCTGTTTATCACCAAAGTCGGGCCGATTGACGTCAGCATTCATCTGTCGGGAACGGAGGCAATGCAACTATCACCGACGTTGATATCCAGCATATTCAGCAAGGATGCAGCATGGCCAGGCACTGGATTACACATTGAGGTGTACCAGATACATGCGTATACATCGGAAATGGCCAACGTAACGCAGAAGTACCTCGTATTTCTTCTCCAGTCATCGACGGTTACTAACGTGACACAATCGCAAGCGAACATTGAAGCATTTCTTGGCGCAATGGCAACCCAGCAAAATGCATCTACCTTACTTAATGGCCCCATGTCCATGCTTACAGCAACGTTTGCTAACAATATCGTGATACACGAATCATCTTATAATCCTAATAATGCCATCAAGCTTCTGGATATCGATAACGGAACCATGGCGGACATTGTATACGACGGATACAGTCGAGTCGGTGTTGCGGGAATGTGGCGGGACAGTAACCTGGACGTATGCACGTCGTTTGTTCTGCACGAGGACGAATACATACAGAACGAGCACTTCATTGCGCTGTCAGATGTGGATGTTTCGTTCTACAGTACCCAGTATGACGCCACAGGTCTCGATAATGGTGTCAGACTTTGTGTTGACGACTACATAGACGCTGTAAGCAAATACAGTGCAAACAGCGGACATTGCTTGTCCTTTAACGTTAGATCTGTGTTGGTACTAATTATTGTTCACTGTTAATCTAACGTATACGTAGCATGTGCTTGATTTCTACGCATGTTGTAACTCCAGGAGGCTAACTTTTACATTCGTTAGCGTACGGTATCGTCTAAGACACCTGGGGAGAAATAGTGGTGTGATACAAGAAATAAAGAAAGTAATCAAAGTACCAACTTGGGTAAATGCTTGGCTAAGACTCCGTGTTTCTGGAATCCGCTGGTATGACATTATATACATGTATTATACAAGAAACTGGAAATGTTTGGAGATAACGTGTCATACCAGCGGATTCCAGAAATGTTGAACTGTTTGAAATTGACGCTGTGTACGGGGTGCCTCGTTATGGACATTTGTTTCTCCGTTCCTTCGCCACTAAACTCCGTTACATCGCCGCCAAGGAACTCGTTCCGGAACTCGTTCCTTCATCCCGTCAAGAGTCAAGAGACTAAATATCTAAACAAATACACACCTAATTAACGTATCTAAAATATTTGTTCCATCTCAATCGATAACCGTATTCTTCTCTGCAATCTCAAGATTAACTTATTAGTATTCGTCCCTTCGCGGCGATGTAACGAATATTAAGAAGAATAATCGACCCTACACCGTCTCGTCTCGTGTTGTCGACGCGTTGGCGTGAAGAAGATTAAGAAGCTTGATATTAGCTACAATGTGTCAACAATGCGATACGAGGCGAGACGTTGCAGCTAAGTATAGGGAACTGCTAAGTATAGGGAACAAAGAAACAAAATGTCCCTAACGAGCCACCATAGTGTTGTGATGGTAAATGCTTTCATTGTTTGAATCGTGTTCTATTTGAGTCATTGTTAGTTGAGCTATCATGTTAAATGACAAACTATGTATTTCATACTTATGTATTTGTGTTTGTTTTCTTCTTAGAGATGGATTCCCTACAATTAAGAAAAATACACGTTTACGGAAATTAAGAGGGTATATACTTAGGTAATTATTCTACATGTATTTAACATCAAAAGTGTCCGTTTTTACAGAATAGCAACTAATATTTACATACCGTTTTTAGAGTCACTCGGGTCGAATATGTGAAGACAGTGTGATTAATTTTAATTATGTAAATCAATTATGTGCAGCAACTTAATTACGACTGTTTTCGATATCATATAAAGTATCATTAATAGTGTACATTAGAAAATGAATTGGACGAATCAATATTGATTTTTGTTAATATTTTAAGAACAAAACACGGTTATCCGTCCTGCCCTCAACATTTTTGATTTCCGTCTTAACAATATTATGAAATATTGCCAATAAGTGTAACATGTAATAACAATCAAACGCTATGTCATTGTATGTATATTAGTGACATATCTAAATGTTGAAATAATAAAATATAGCCCCCAAAATACACCCTGATGTGAGCGACCTCATGAGAATTTACATATTATATACATAGAGCAATGAGTGGAACAAAATAGGAACGAGATGGCCAGGGCCCGGCCCGCATGTCGCACCCGCTGAGGTGCACGGACGTACGGCCGCCAACGTGTCGACTATATGGCGCCGTCGGCAAGCCAGCGCGACAAGAAATCGCACACTTCGAATTAATGGTGACGACAAAATTATTACGAGACGATATTATTTTGAGCAGTATAGTTCTATCATTGTTGGTGTGAGTGTGTCACACATATTCAGGAAAATGAACTGTCCAAATATTAAAAGCAATCCTTCAAGTAATATTGAAGATATGACATGATGGAGAAACTGGGACAAACTTTTCGACGTAAAAAGATGGCTAAATATTTCATCTGCATTTCAAAGGTCACATAGGTCAAGGTCGTGTTACCGGTGGTGCGAGTGTGTCACAGATGTCCAGATAAAGCAAGTGTCCAAGTATTGAATGAATCCTTCAAGTAATATTGACGATATGGGTATGGAAGGTAATATCCGCCATAATTCTATTAGGCTGATGACATTCTAAGTTCTATCCGTCTTATTACAATTATATGTGACTTGATGCTTGCTGACTGGTGCCATTACAACTTACTTTCATGTTATTGTATTCGTCATTCGTGTTTGTGACATTTGAAATCTTCTTGGTTGTAGTCTAAATTGCATGTGCATTTGGATTGATGCTTTATTCATTCGCACTGTTTCAAGTGACATCCGGAGTTCCATTATTGATTATTGCATCGCTGTTTTGCCATGCGTTTCGGACACCCTAAACACCCCAAAGGCAGGAAACGGCAACACAGGCTGTTCGAAGTTGCTTGTACGTCCGTTAGCGGATATTTATATTTGTCTGTCCATTCTATACTGTATTGCGAAGAACACACCTACCTCGTTATTATTGTAGCTGGGCGAGTACGACTAAATTCACCGCTCTAATGACAACAGAAAATGAATCTCTATTGAAACGCCTTTCAGAATACTTGTACATAGCCACAGATACTAGAAACAATCATCTCAGTTCGATATAGGTTTGTAAGCGGTATGAATATTACGAAGCAAATGCGGAATATTAATCTGCATCTGCTCCGAAATGTTCATACAATTATCTTAACTTTTTAATAAATCCCGTGAAGTTTGAATTTCCAAAGAATCGTCTTGCTTAAGACGATTCTGTGGAACATCAAACTTTTACCTTAGTTTCGTGTACATTATCAAATATGTTTACTCCTATTAACACTGTTTACAATGAACTTGATTGCTTGCGACATGGAATGGCTGTGTGTGTGCTGGTTGTGGGTCTGTTGCATCAAGTGCGGTTCGTTATTGCTGTGATAGATTCATACACCGTAGCATAATGCACAGCCTTTGCATGTTAATAGCAATATAATATTATGTCATCACTTGTACATTTTACACAGTGTTAACATTGTGTTTTCATTGCTCTTCTCGAACCGTCAAAACATCTAAATACGGCGAGAAGCACGTTGTGCTTAACTGCTAATAACTTGAATTGAACAAAAAAAATTGAAATATACCATACATTGTAATTGAATTGACTGAATTAGTATGTGTTATGATCATGTTAATCAATTTAATCATTTATTGATTAACCACAAATATACGTGTTTTTGGTAAATTATCTAAACGCGCACCTGCGCCGATCCGGCCGCGCGTAATTGGACAAAGAGTGATTAACACCTATTAACATATCGTTTAGCAGGTGCAGCTAAACACCGTTTATGCTTATAAAAAGTGGACCTCGAGGCTAAAAAAGTGGACCTCGAGGCTGGCTGGGCGGGGGGGGGGGGGGGGGGGGGGGGTCGTCCGACCGCTCCGATCCCACCCCCTGGCTACGGGCATGCTTATTGCATTTTTATTCATATGAGTCAATGATCGATCAACGACATTCATTTAAACATGCTTTATGTATCAACACATTACGTGAACATAGGACGAATGCCGAATTTTGAGACATCAGCTAGTTTTCTACCTTGAAAATGGGTATCCACACGGTGATAACAAATATGTTTATGAGCCCTACGTACGGCTCTGCAACGAATATTTCCTCACATTGCGGAAGCAAAATATTTTATTTACACGGCCGAATAAACGTGTAACTAGTTGTAAAAGACATTTACGCTAGCTGACATGTTCCCGTCAATTAACCCATAGTATTTAGCACAGTTTATTCCACGAAAATTTCCTTCCCGTGTCCTGTATTTGTAATTAACGTAATTACGTCAATTATTGGCAGTAAACTGTTCCTTTTGAAATTTAAAATTAAACTTTTTATTTTCTGTGACAATACAATACAATATTCCTTTAATCACCCAGTCCATACATATGGCAACATGAGGTATATAGTTTCAACAAATGTGAACAAGGCTTCAGGAAATAGCATGTACATGAATCATGGGCACTGCTTACAGTGCATCATGACGAGACAGAACGCATGTTACCGTTGTTCCGAACAGTGTAGATCCCGGTCAGATGGCGCTTTTGTGCAATCAGACATGGATTTAGATTGCCCAATAAATAAATCATTTTAACTAATTAGTTCCTATAGTGACTATCGGCAAGATGTGTTATATGTCGTCATGCTGCACCACATACAAGTACCTCCAACGAGTAAGATGACTTTATTATGTTTGTACATGAATTATATTTTCAAGTGAATAGTTATTGTATAAAGTATTATATCTGACCACAGTTAAGTTGAAATGGTAATCTGAACACATATGTGTCGGAGAGTTAGTCGTACATAAACGTTATTATCTGTATAAATTTACATAGTTTTTTCAAATCGTTGACATTTTT
Organism: Conchocele bisecta; assembly: GCA_029237695.1. Lineage (NCBI taxonomy): Eukaryota > Metazoa > Mollusca > Bivalvia > Lucinida > Thyasiridae > Conchocele > Conchocele bisecta. The sequence goes on along the minus strand of CM055269.1, from coordinate 71,028,322 downwards.
AGTACTCATTAGTGTTTCGAATTTGTATGTGTTTGCATTATTATAGTAATAACGTTTAATATAATGTTTCCTTAAGTGTTTAAAATTCTTGCAGCCTAACAGATGGTGGTATTCGTTTTTGCAGATTATGCATTGTCTTTCATTCAATGGTATTCTTTTCCATCGTCCTGTTTCTACTGGTAGCTTGTGATTTCTTATTCTAAATCTTATATATATATGTTTCTACATTTATTTGCAAGAATAGCCAAGTATTCCTCAAATCCAAATGATGTTTTATATATTCTATAATTTAAACAAGTTGATGATTCTCGAACACTGCTAAACCATTCATTAATATATAAGTCTTTTAACTTCTGTTTAACAGTTGATTTCAACCATATTTCATTCGGGAATGTATGTGAATCAAAAATTCCGTTTAACCCGCATTTTATCAAAATATCTTTAACTGCCGTAATCCATTTAAATTTTCGTTCTTTGTTATTTGTCGCATTTCTGTAAAACTGTGTATAATAGTATAACATATTGATACTCATTTTCTGTCATTTGAATTATTTAGTCTTGCCCAAAAAGAAACCATTTTTGTTTGAATATCTACATATATTGGAACTACACCAGTTTCGCCATGTGACGGGAGATGCTGGTACTGGAATAATAAAGTAGGTAGGCAACAGGTAGTTATATAAATTATAAGAAAAACGGGTGGAATAGTTACACAATTACGTGTTTATTTTTCGAAGTGACATTGTAACACCATACAATCATTTCATTTTTCATTTAATACAATGTGCGTACATCACGTGCGGATACTGAAACGTTTGCAAACTGATATTTACAGATGCACACATACGAGGGTATTAATCCAATATATATAGTGAAAATGGCTCAGTAGTATCATCACCGTGTTCATGACCCTTGACGTTTGTGATTATAACGTCACATGAATATGACGTCATACAACGTAGTGACATAATATAATGCGACATCATTGACGAAGTGTCAATATTAGCGGTAGGCCAAATTTCATTCAGGTATATGCACAATATATCAACTTATATTCGTTTTCACTATTTATTGGATGACCCTCGTATATGCACATATTCAATTATATTTATAGATAAAATACGACCGTTTAATGAGTATGGGTCCAGCTTGTGACAAATTTAACAAGCCCCAATTGTGCATGGTCAGCTGCACAGTAATATTCATTTCGGGTCAGGCTACAACTATGCATTGTTTGGCATTGTAGTTCGTAGTTATCGATTATTTCGTTTGAATAACCATAGTAAAACTATCAATTGGGTACACAAATAATAATTATTAATAATAATAATAAATAAATAATGATTAATACTAATAATAATTAATAATATATATAGACTATTAATAATAATAATGAATAATAATAATGAATAATAATAATGAATAATAATAATAATACAAAGTAATAATAATGCAATAATGCAATAAGTATAATCGGTGTTTAGCTGCACCTGTTAAACGATATGTTAATAGGTGTTAATCACTCCAATTCCGCGCGGCCCGATCGGTGCAGGTGCGCGTTTAGACAATTTACCAAAACACGTATATTTGTGGTGGATTATTGTATTAAAATTCATAAAATTCATAAAATTCATAAAATTCATAAAATGATCATAACACATAATAATTCAGTCAATTCAATGAAAATGCATGTCATAAATATCCGTTAACGGACGTACAAGCAACATCGAAAGCCTTTGTAGCCTTTGTAGCCTTTTCCAGCCTTTGGGGTGTTTAGGGTGACCCTCGATAAGCCACGCCGCTTGACAACAACAATTGCAACAGTACTTTGGGAAGGTAATATCCGCCATAATTATATGTGACTTGATGCTTGCGTGCTGATGACATTACAACTTATATTCATGTTATTTTATTCGTCATTTGTATGTATTACATTTGAAATCTGCTTGTTGTAATTGTATTTGTCTTTCTTACATGTCCATTTTGCTGATTGCTTTGTTCATTCGTCTTATTTACAATACAATTATTGATACGTCCTTATTCGTGTGTCTGTTTTATTGCACTTAGCATTTGCAATAGAAAGTAAGAACAAAGCACTTAGCACTTTGAATAAGGCCGAAAGCAGTAAGGACAAATGAATGAAACATCAAGCCAAATGCGCATGCAATAAAGACAAATATATATTACAACCAAGATGATTTCAAATGTCATAAATACAAATGACGAATAGAATAACATGGATATAAGTTGTAATTCCATCAGCAGGCAGGCACCAGGCCACATATAATTGTCATAAATACAAACGGTGAATGCAATAACAAATGACAAATGAATGAAACATCAAGCCAAATGCGCATGCAATAAAGACAAATATATATTACAACCAATATGATTTCAAATGTCATAAATACAAATGACGAATAGAATAACATGGATATAAGTTGTAATTCCATCAGCAGGCAGGCACCAGGCCACATATAATTGTCATAAATACAAACGGTGAATGCAATAACACGCATAGAACGTGTAATGTCATCAGCCAGCAAGCATCAAGCCACATACAATTGTAATAAGACGGATAGAACTTAAATGTCATCAGCCAGCAAGTATTAAGCCACATATAATTGTAATAAGACGGATAGAACTTAAAATGTCATCAGCCAGCAAGCATCAAGCCAAATATAATTATGGCGGATATGACCTTCCATATATGACATGATGGAGAAACTGGGACAAAGTTTTCGACGAAAAAGTACACGGACGGACGTACGGACGGACGTACGGACATACGGACGTAACCTCAGGAGCAAAGCAATATGCCACCTTTGTTATCGCATAGGGGGCATGAAAACGTTTAACACATTTGTATGTCAAATGTAATAATATTCATTTAATCCATGCAACACCACATACCGTATTGTAACGAGCCGTCTCATCAGGATCTGCACGGTTGGTGACAAAATTTCTATTTTTACCGCCAATATCTGACAACAAAATGTAAAATGTTTAAAATTTATAATGAACATGTCATGGTTAATGGACTAGTCTGAAATATAACATGGAAAATTCCATCTCAGTTACTTGGTGTTGAAAGGGTTATAATGAATACAAGTGCAGGAGGGAATTACTAAACTAAGCAGAGTAATATACGCCCAATGGTAGCTTTTAATGACACACTGACATTTAACATATTCGTCTAACAAGAGGTGTTTGTCAAACATATAAGCCCCCCCCCCCCCCACTTCTCAAAAAGACACGCAGTGGTGCCACAATGTGCATCATGACCTCAAAATCAAACGTTTGAGCATCCTAGCACCAACTGTTCTTGAGTTATTGAGCCGAACTCGCTTTATTGTCCAAGGTCACCCCGCGACCTTGACATTTGACCTACTGACATCGAATCAATAGGGGTCATCTGCTGGTCATGACTAACTTAAAAAACCAATATTGGGCATCCTAGGTCATGGCGTTCTCGAGTTATAGAGCGGCAACTGTTTTATCGTCTAAAGTCACCGCGATTTTGACCTTTGACACACCGTAGTCAAGTCAAATTGGTCATACACCGGTCGTTACTGACCTGCATACCAAGTTTGAGGATCCTATGCCAAGATTATTTTGAGCGCTAACCAAATCACTAGCAGATGGACAGACGATAAGCGCCATAACATGATACGCCCCAAGTGCTGTCTGAAATCAGCTGGAATAGCTCAGTGGGTAGAGCATCGGTCTCCGGATCGGGAGACCCCGAGTTAGAATCCCGCCACTGACCTTTGACACACTGTAGTCAAGTCAAATTGGTCATACACCGGTCGTTACTGACCTGCATACCAAGTTTGAGGATCCTGTGTCAAGATTATTTTGAGCACAAACCAAATCGCTAGCAGATGGACAGACGATAAGCGCCATAACATGATACGCCCCTAGTGCTGTCTGAAATCAGCTGAAATAGCTCAGTGGGTAGAGCATCGGTCTCCGGATCGGGAGTCCCCGAGTTAGAATCACACCACTGGTCGATTCGGCGTGTCCTTGGGCAAGACAAGACACATTCGTGATAGCCTAGTCCTATCAGACGGGGACATAAATATTCGGTATCGACATGCAAGGTCATCGAGCCAGTGCCGTCGTTAAATCGAAGCATTTACATTTTCTGCATGCGTGGTATGACTTTCAAATAACCCGGCGAATATGCCTGCTCTATTCTGTTTTATTTTATCGCACTTTTATCCCCCATTCAAATGTTCATGTGACTTATTCGTCGGGACAATATTTTATTAATTTTTGTTCGAGTTTTTGTAACATGTGACTCATTCGTTTTTGTTGCAAGGGGTAGTGATGCCAAACGTAAACGTCACACATGTATGTGATCAAGGTGCATGATCACGTGGTTATAACAACAACAACAGTGGCTGAAAGCGTTGAAATCTTGAAAGTATTATTTTCTTTAATATGAAACTTATTTTTACAAAATATGACACAGACTTATGTCGTTTTTGCGAAGAATCGATTTCCGTGTCGGAAGACCACAGAGACCACCAAATGCATGCTTAACAAGACGCGTTTTATGCGCCATATTTCATCAAAATCCGTTACGTAATAAGGACACTATACAATAATACGTACTTTGAATCAGATGGATTCTGGAAATGTCAGTACTTGTTGTTGTTGTTGTTGTTGTTGTTGTTAGTACCACGTGATCATACACCTTGGTGATGTATTCGTACGTATTCTTCACCATGTGTGACGCATTCGCACGAATATATCACACATGTGATATATTCGTTTCTGTGACATATACGGTTCAACAACAGGTGTGTCATTGATGGAATGGCGAATAGTGTAGATCGTGATCAGACTACGCCGATGAATATGCTGTTGCTGGATCTACACTGGTCGCAAAGCACATACGCCCCATTTCTCCGGTCATCATGGTCGTAGCCACATATACGTAAAGTTAATGCATCATAGCATGTCGACAGGTTTTCTTTTATTAAATGTATTTGTTTTCTCAAAATACCAATACATTCTCTTTCATCTCACCATTTGGATAAGAAATGCCTGGCAACACATCTATTAACGATTTATTTCCTCAATGCCATTGGCTATTTGATATATAGGCTAGCTAATGATGCGCACGTGACATATTATCAACCTCTAGGTTAGCAAACACTAAATACTTTTACTATATAACTGAATACTCCATACATTCCCCCCTAAATATTAATGTGTATATGCATGTTGAAGAATGTTTACATAAGCTGCAATGTGCCTGCAGTGGATCTAAACTAAATACAATATAGGTTTAATTAGTTGTGAGAAAAATAATTTAAATCTTCTCTTACAATAGTTTTCAACGCCTCTAACACTGGTTACACCACGTGACCATAATATTCAAGTAATTTGTAAATATCCTACAATTATATGTGTATGGAGTATAAACATGTATAACATGTTTCTCAAGCAGAATTGTACAACGGTTGATCAGACTATTTGGTATACTATCAAAGCCTCGACACGCGCGACATGCGGGCTGCGGTCATCTAGTCGTATATTTATACACATACCTGCAAACGCAGCTTCATTGGTAGATACCATTTACGACGGGTGTTCAAAAAGTGATGCTTACTTGGTGCGTCTTACATCACATGTAAGTTAACTTATTTGTTTGCAGTTTGCATTGTCAACTTATTTCTCGCACAGAAATACAAACTGTATATAAACTTACATTTTCACACAGATATACAAAATGTATATAAACTTACATTTTCACACAAAAATACAAAATGTATATAAACTTACCTTTTCACACAGAAATACAAAATGTATATAAACTTACATTTTCACACATACATACAAAATGTATAAAAACTTACCTTTTCACACATAAATACAAAATGTATATAAAGTAACATTTTCACGCAGAAATACAAAATGTATGTAAATTTACCTTTTCACACCGAAATACAAAATGTATATAAAGTTACCTTTTGACGCAGAAATACAAAATGTATATAAACTTACCTTTTCACACCGAAATACAAAATGTATATAAAGTAACATTTTCACGCAGAAATACAAAATGTATATAAGCTTACCTTTTCACACCGAAATACAAAATGTATATAAAGTAACATTTTCACTCAGAAATACAAAATATATATAAACTTACCTTTTCACACCGAAATACAAAATGTATATAAAGTAACATTTTCACACAGAAATACAAAATATATATAAACTTACCTTTTCACACCGAAATACAAAATGTATATAAAGTAACATTTTCACGCAGAAATACAAAATGTATATAAGCTTACATTTTCACACCGAAATACAAAATGTATATAAAGTAACCTTTTTCACACGAAATACAAAATGTAAATAAGACTTACAAAATCAGCAGAAATACAAATATTTTGTAAAATATAACTTACATTTTCACACGAAATACAAATATATAAAGTATAACATTTTCACTCAGAAATACATATATAAACTTACCCATATAATACTTACCTTTTCACACCGAAATACAAAATGTATATAAAGTAACATTTTGACGCAGAAATACAAAATGTATATACACTTATCTTTTCACGCAGAAATACAAAATGTTTTTTAACTTACCTTTTCACACCGAAATACAAAATTTGTATAAAGTTACCTTTTCACACATGTACATCTATTTACCTTTCCAAATATAGAAACAGATTCGTCATTTTAATACAAACTAGTACATGCATGTCGATAATCACACCGATTTCACCTAGTGTATGCATATGAGGGGAACTATATTTCATGTAATGCAACCCATTACTAGTATCCATCGCGGCACATGCATATCCGCCGGAGACAAATACGTATACATACTGGAGACAAGTACGTATACATACTGGAGAAAAATACGTATACATACTGGTGACAAATACGTATACATATTGGAGACAAATATGTATACATACTGGACACAAATACGTATACATACTGGAGACAAATACTTATTACACACTGGAGACAAATACGTATACATACTGGAGACAGATACGTATACATACTGGAGACAAATACGTATACATACTGTAGACAAATACGTATACATACTGTAAACAAATACGTATACATACTGGACACAAATACGTATACATACTGCAGACAAATACGTCTACATACTGGAGACAAATACGTATTACACACTGGAGAAAAATACGTATACATACTGGAGACAAATACGTGTACATATTGGAGACAAACACGTATACATACTGGAGACAAATTCGTATACATAATGGAGACACATACGTATACATACTGGAGACAAATACATATACATATTGGAGACACATACGTATACTCACTGGAGACAAATACGTATACATACTGGAGACAAATACGTATACATGCTGGAGACTAATACTTATTACACACTGAAGACAAATACGTATACATACTGGAGACAAGTACGCATACATATTGGAGACAAGTACGTATACATACTGGAGACAAATACATATACATACTGGAAACAAATACGTATACATACTGGAGACAAGTATGTATACATACTGGAGACAAATGCGTATACATCCTGGAGACAAATACATATACATACTGGAGACAAATACGCATGCATACTGGAGACAAATACGTATACATACAGGAGACAAATGCTTATTACACAATGGAGACAAAACGTATACATACTGGAAACACATACGTATTACATACTGGAGACAAATACGTATACATACTGGATACAAATACGTATACATACTGTAGACAAATACTTATTACACACTGGAGACAAATACGTATACATACTGGAGACAAGTACGCATACATATTGGAGACAAGTACGTATACATACTGGAGACAAATACGTATACATACTGGAAAGAAATACGTATACATACTGGAGACAAGTACGTATACATACTGGAGACAAGTACGTATACATACTGGAAACAAATGCGTATACATACTGGAGACAAATACATATACATACTGGAGACAAATACGTATGCATACTGGGGACAAATACGTATACATACAGGAGACAAATGCTTATAACACAATGGAGACAAGTACGTATACATACTGGAGACAAATACGTATTACACACTGCAGACAAATACGTATACATACTGGAGACAAATACGTATACATATTGGAGAAAATACGTATACTCACTGGAGACACATACGTATACTCACTGAAGACAAATACGTATACATATTGGTGACAGATACGTATACACACTGAAGAAAAATACGTATACATACTGGTGACAAATACGTATACATTCTGCAGACAAATACGTATACATATTGGAGAAAATAAGTATACTCACTGGAGACACATACGTATACTCACTGAAGACAAATACGTATACATACTAGAGACAAATATGGATACATGCTGGACACAAATAAGTATACATACTGGAGACAAATACTTATTACACACTGGAGAAAAATACGTATACATACTGTAGACAAATACGTATACATACTGGACACAAATACGTATACATACTGGACACAAATACGTATATATACTGGAGACAAATACGTCCACATACTGGAGACAAATACGTATTACACACTGGAGAAAAATACGTATACATACTGGAGACAAATACGTGTACATATTGGAGACAAACACGTATACATACTGGAGACAAATTCGTATACATATTGGAGACACATACGTATACATACTGGAGACAAATACGTATACATATTGGAGACACATACGTATACTCCCTGGAGACAAATACGTATACATACTGGAGACAAATACGTTTACATACTAGAGACAAATACGTATACATTCTGGTGACAACTACGTATACTTACTGGAGACAAATACGTATACATACTAGTGACAAATAAGTATACATCTTGGAGACAAATACGTATACATACTGGAGACAAATACGTATACATACTGGAGACAAATACTTATTACACACTGGAGACAAATACGTATACATATTGGAGAAAAGAACGTATACATACTGGTGACAAATACGTATACATATTGGAGACAAATACGTATACATACTGGAGACAAATACGTATACATACTGGAGATAAATACTTATTACACATTTTTGACAAATACGTATACATACTTCAGACAAATACGTATAGATACTTGATACAAATACTTATAAATATTGGAGAAAAATACGTATACATACTGGAGAAAAATACGTATACATACTGGAGAAAAATACGCATACATACTTGAGAAAAGAACGTATACATAGTGGAGACAAATACGTATTACCCACTGGAGAAAAATACGTATACATACTGGAGACCAATACGTTTATATATTGGAGACAAACAAGTATACATACAGGAGGCAAATACGTATAAATACTGGATACAACTACGTATACATACTGGAGATAAATACGTATACATATTGGCTACAAATACGTATACATACTGTAGACAAATACGTATACACACTGGAGACAAATAGGTATATATACTGCAGAAAAATACCTATACATACTGGAGACAAATATGAATACATACTGGAGACAAATACGTATACATACTGGATACAGATATGTATACATACTGGAAACAAATACTTATTACACACTGGAGACAAATACGTATACATACTTGATAAAAATTACTTATACATAGTTGGGACAAATACGTATACATACTGGAGACAAGTACGTATAGATACTGGAGACACATACGTATTACACACTGGAGACAAATACGTATACATACTGGAGACAAATACGTATGGAAACTGGAAACAAATACGTATACATATTGGAGACAATTACGTATACATACTGGAGACAAATACTTATACATACTAGCGACAAACACGTATACATGCTGGAGAAAAATACGTATACATACTGGAGACAAGTACGTATACATACTAAAAACAAATATGTATACATACTGGAGACAAATAATTATACATACTAGAGTCAAATACGTATACATACTGGAGACAAAAACGTATACATACTGGAGACAAATACGTATACATACTGGAGATAAATACGTATACATACTGGAGACAAGTACGCATACATATTGGAGACAAGTACGTATACATACTGGAGACAAATACGTATACATACTGGAAAGAAATACGTATACATACTGGAGACAAGTACGTATACATACTGGAGACAAGTACTTATACATACTGGAAACAAATGCGTATACATACTGGAGACAAATGCTTATAACACAATGGAGATAAGTACGTATACATACTGGAGACAAATACGTATTACACACTGCAGACAAATACGTATACATACTGGAGACAAACACGTATACATATTGGAGAAAATACGTATACTCACTGGAGACACATACGTATACTCACTGAAGACAAATACGTATACATACTAGATACAAATACGTATACATATTGGTGACAGATACGTATACATACTGGAGAAAAATACGTATACATACTGGTGACAAATACGTATACATACTGCAGACAAATACGTATACATATTGGAGAAAATAAGTATACTCACTGGAGACACATACGTATACTCACTGAAGACAAATACGTATACATACTAGAGACAAATACGTATACATACTGGTGACAGATACGTATACATACTGGAGAAAAATACGTATACATACTGGTGACAAATACTATACATACTGGAGACAAATATGGATACATACTGGACACAAATAAGTATACATACTGGAGACAAATACTTATTACACACTGGAGAAAAATACGTATACATACTGTAGACAAATACGTATACATACTGGACACAAATACGTATACATACTGGACACAAATACGTATATATACTGGAGACAAATACGTCCACATACTGGAGACAAATACGTATTACACACTGGAGAAAAATACGTATACATACTGGAGACAAATACGTGTAAATATTGGAGACAAACACGTATACATACTGGAGACAAATTCGTATACATATTGGAGACACATACGTATACATACTGGAGACAAATACGTATACATATTGGAGACACATACGTATACTCCCTGGAGACAAATACGTATACATACTGGAGACAAATACGTTTACATACTAGAGACAAAAATACGTATTCATACTGGTGACAACTATGTATACTTACTGGAGACAAATACGTATACATACTAGTGACAAATAAGTATACATCTTGGAGACAAATACGTATACATACTGGAGACAAATACGTATACATACTGGAGACAAATTCTTATTACACACTGGAGACAAATACGTATACATATTGGAGAAAAGAACGTATACATACTGGTGACAAATACGTATACATATTGGAGACAAATACGTATACATACTGGAGACAAATACGTATACATACTGGAGATAAATACTTATTACACATTTTTGACAAATACGTATACATACTTCAGACAAATACGTATAGATACTTGATACAAATACTTATGAATATTGGAGAAAAATACGTATACATACTGGAGAAAAATACGTATACATACTGGAGAAAAATATGCATACATACTTGAGAAAAGAACGTATACATAGTGGAGACAAATACGTATTACCCACTGGAGAAAAATACGTATACATACTGGAGACCAATACGTTTATATATTGGAGACAAACAAGTATACATACAGGAGGCAAATACGTATAAATACTGGATACAACTACGTATACATACTGGAGATAAATACGTATACATATTGGCTACAAATACGTATACATACTGTAGACAAATACGTATACATACTGGAGACAAATACTTATTACACACTGGAGACAAATAGGTATATATACTGCAGAAAAATACCTATACATACTGGAGACAAATATGAATACATACTGGAGACAAATACGTATACATACTGGATACAGATATGTATACATACTGGAAACAAATACGTATTACACACTGGAGACAAATACGTATACATACTTGATAAAAATTACTTATACATAATGGGGACAAATACGTATACATACTGGAGACAAGTACGTATAGATACTGGAGACACATACGTATTACACACTGGAGACAAATACGTATACATACTGGAGACAAATACGTATGGGAACTGGAAACAAATACGTATACATATTGGAGACAATTACGTATACATACTGGAGACAAATACTTATACATACTAGCGACAAACACGTATACATGCTGGAGAAAAATACGTATACATACTGGAGACAAGTACGTATACATACTAAAAACAAATATGTATACATACTGGAGACAAATAATTATACATACTAGAGTCAAATACGTATACATACTGAGACAAAAACCTATACATACTGGAGACAAATACGTATACATACTGGAGACAAATACGTATATATACTGGAAACAAATAGGTATACATACTGCAGACAAATACGTATGTATACTGGAGACAAATACGTATACATACTGGAGACACATACTGGAGAAACATACGTATACATACTGCAGACAAATACGTATGTATACTGTATACAAATACGTATACATACTGGAGACAAATACGTATGCACAATGCAGACAAATACGTATACCTACTGGAGATAAATACGTATACATACTGGAGACAAATATTTATTACACAATGGAGACAAGTTCGTATACATATTGGAGAAAAATACGTATACATACTGGAGGCAAATACGTATATATACTGGAAACAAATACGTATACATACTGGAGACAAATACGTATACATACTGGAGCCAATTATTTATTACACAATGGAGAAAAGTACGTATACACACTGGAGACAATTACGTATACATACTGGAGACAAATACGTATGCATACTGTAGACAAATGCGCATACATACTGGAGACAAATACGTATTACACACTGGAGACAAATACGTATTACACATTGGAGACAAATACGTATGCATACTGGAGACAAATACGTATACATACATACTGGAGACAAGTACGTATACATACTGGAGACAATTACGTACTACACACTGGAGACAAATACGTATACATACTGGAGACAAATACGTATGTATACTGTAGACAAATATGTATACACACTCTGGACAAATACGTATACACACTGGAGACAAATATGTATACATACTGGAGAAAAATACGTATACATACTGGAGACAAATACGTATATATATTGGAGACAAATACGTATACATACTGCAGACAAATACGTATGTATACTGCAGACAAATAAGTATATATACTGAAGAAAATACGTATACATACTAGAGACAAATTATGTATATATACAGCAGATAAATATGTATACATACTGGAGATAAATACGTATACATACTGGAGACAAATACGTATACATACTGGAGAAAAATACGTATACGTACTGGAGACAAATACGTATACACCGGTAAGATTTTACTGAAGTTAAAAATACCGCCTGTCCGGTATTCTAAAATAATAATTGTGGTTCAAGTTTGGCTTACGGGTACATTGTAGTGAACATGTATATCGTGATCGTGTCGAGTTCTGGTATTCCATACATATTGTATCACCGTTGTTCGCCGTTTTTTGAAATCATTATCTGTAAAATCGGCGATGCTATTAATGAGGTAATACTAGAGCGGGGTTCACACGATACTTCACAGTCACGTTATATTGTAAACATGAGCAATAACCAACGCGGCTATTATACAAGTTTGCATAGTGCTTCACATAATAAATAATTGGTGATGCTGTGTGACAGAAGGTTGCAGATATATTTGTGACGGGACCCGTCATATATATAGAGGATAAACGGCACTAGTTACGGATGAGTCTCCATATATCATATCGATGGTCTAGTAACATAAGGTCGTAACTGCTATGCTAAAGCATAGCACTTACGACCTTATGTTACTAGAACATCGATATGCACTCATACTCGGCCCTTAACACGGTCTGACAATACTGGCACAGGGCGATAGGAGAATGAACTAGCTATTAACTGTCTCATAACCTCCTTAAGGAATTAGGTCATAGAAAGATACACTCGGCTTCAATGATAATTGCTTCATAAGACACATGTGATATATGAATGTAAGATATAGAGGATATAGAGGATATTCATATTTGTGCAACGAATATGACATATATGACACGAGTGAAATATGGACATTTCACACCACTCGATGAACATATATGTCATATTCGTTGAAAAAATATGAATATTCTATTTATTATATACCGCTCCATGGTAATGAATGTGTATTTGCGCTGTTTTCTTTCAGGTGCGCTTTATGAATATAGATGACGGAAGTAGTCGTATTTTCATCGGAAGTTGTTTATTTCATCGATGAGAACATACATGTATGACTTTTAATTACATGTATAACTATGTATTTCATGGGTAGTTATATAATAAATGACACTCCAGCAGTATCTGAAAGCTTTATACTTCGAAATCTTATTCAATTCCAGTGTCGACTCTTTTGACCAGTGTGCACACACATTACAGAGTTCTGCTTCAAACTCACTTGAAATCGTCATCACTGTCTATATATGCAGTGGGTTTCACGCACTCTTAATGTGCCTCAAAGTCTGCGACTGGTATATTTGTAGTCTTTGTTGCCCTGTAAGTGCACTTTGAGGGAGAAATTTTAAACTTAATGATACATTTATTAATTTTTATTATACCGAATTTCTTACATTATCACAGCCATTTTGGCTGTGATAATGTAAGAAATTCAGTATGATAATTCTGCACAGTTTTAATCATCATATCTAAGTAGTTAGTTCTATATGAAATATAACGCTTTTCGGGAAAAATAAATGATTACTCCCTCAAAGTACACTTCGCTAGATAAGTATGCTTTGCAATTCTGGTGAAATCGACTACCGGTACACTCCAACGATATAACATCAGTCAAAAGATGTATGCTGATTTCTGTTTGGATTTTGTCAGCGGGCGTCGATGTTTATAAGCACGCTATATATCTAACTTTGTCCCTGGAACTTGTCGATGGTGTTTTCTTCTCCCGTGGCAGATTCCTGGGAATCCTTTTCCAAATCACGTCCACTGCATACGCGGCTTTCACTGTCTTTCCTGGTCTTGAGTCGAGTTTCGTGCGCACTCTCTGGCCGATATTTAATCAGTAAGGACAAGCCATCCTGATTCTTGATGATTTTATAGTGACATCGGCCCTCATCTTGTTCCAGAATGGACAATGCACTTAAAACCGTACATGTAGCTTATTTCACCAACATTGCAAAGTATACTTTTCTAGCAAAGTATATTTTGAGGGAGAAATTTTCAATTTTAGGATAAATTTATTAATGTTTATCATACTGAATTTATTACATTATCACAGCCATTTTGGCTGTAATAATGTAATACATTCGGTATAATAATTCTGCATAGTTTTAATCATCAAATATATGCAGTCGTTAGTTCTATATGAAATAATGTATTTCAGGAAAAATAAATTACCCCCTCAAAGTACACTTTGCTAGATAAGTATGCTTTGCAATTTTGATGAAATCGGCTACAGATATAATCCTTGGCTCATTGTCCATGATCGTTTCCGAGGAAACACTTTTGTAGGCAACGCGATTTTAGGTTAATCCGCCAAGTTGCGCGTCAAGACATCCTCGATTCATGGCGTCAGTGAATATTACATGTAATTGAAGCGCCATAACTCTGGTATGGCCGTGCTAAGAAATACGTTGTGGCTTATCTCCCATTTGACTGATGGAGTTGAGAGTCCCGTCATGAATCGTTAATTAGAAAGTTACATTTTCGCATCAAGGTGTGAATCATCAAGATCATGTCAGAGCTCTATTGTTGTTGTTGTTGTTTTTGTAGATAGCTAGTAATATATGCTACATGTACATGGAATGGATGTATGTGCCAAATATTTAAAACAAATGGTGGCAACACGTACGCACGCATACACGCAAATATAGATGCACAGGCTGATCTGGGACGACGCCAATGTCAGATGTCGTAAAAAATGTTTTGTTTCGGTGGGGGGTGGGGGGGGGGGGGGGCACTTTGCTTAAGGCACCTAGTCTCAGATATAAGTGGAAAGTGCTACAACATATATGTAAAACATAAGACAATAAGGTCATTCACGCATGTCCAATTGCTAAAAGAGTATCGCATAATTGATGATGTACAGTGGGACCTCTCTAAACCGGACACTAAGAAAACATCTGTGATCTTATGTTCATGGGTTTCTTGGTCATTTATATCAGGTGAAAATGCATGTTCATGACCGCATAGCACACACATGTCTCAGAATGGTCATATGCCTGATTTACAGCGGAACCTCTCTAAACCACAGGGTGTCCGGTTTAGAGAGGTTTCACTGTATATTCATAACTACGATACATATATCATATACTCGGCACAAGATAGCCGTTATTTGTTTGTTTGTTTGTTTGCAGGAAACTTCAATGCAGCTATTGAAAGTGAAATTAATCAAGTGGTGGCACAATGTGTTCTCATCTGGGGCCTGTTTCACTAAACTTCGTACGCCTGAGTATATATTTTAACATTTTAGTCGTTAGAAGTTTAGTGAAAGCATAAATACACGTACTGACGAATATCTTCATCGTAGGATATATACACATTTATATATATAGTACAGTTTACATTTACCCTCGTTGCTCTGAACATTGTCGACCATATACACCGCCTATTTGTCTCTTAAGTGGTTACTGCATGCTTTCATTTAATTTAAATTACTTAAAGTTATTGCATATACGTGCAAATGTAATATTTTATGGCCAAGTATCATAGCGATATCTTATATTTTTCAATACACAAATAAACAATATATACATAAACTGTGTCTGTGACTGGAGAAATGGGACTGATTAGGTTTGCGACTAGTTTAGATCCCGATCAGCCTGTGCATCGGCACAGTCTTGTCAGGATCTGCAGTGTTCGCCATTCCATCAATGAATCGCCCACCATGCATTTAAAGGTACATGACCACTCAGTAGGCACAAACTGTTCTGTATATCAGACATCATTTGAGATATTTTTTAGCATTCATTCACCATTAGCCCACGCATTGATTGGCATTATTATACATTTTATATCAGACGTAAAATTTCCACACTGATATCAGGGGCTATAATCGTGTTTCCTTAAAATGTTAACGGACATTACTATTTATTCTCTATATTTATTTTTGATGTGCAATGATCATACTTTATGATCTGTCGAAATTATTATTTTTTCAGGTGACGCATTCAATTAGTATAAATAATAAAATAAAAACATGCCTCATTTACATATGAAAGTAGCCTGATACCACCGTGCGTCACTATCAGTAAAATATATATTACTAAATGATTATATCTACATAGCGGGCACTCGTAATTTTTAGAACTGGTGGTGGAATAGTGACACAAGTATACACTTATTTAATTCATATAAAGAACATATTGTGCCTACTGAGTGTGCATGTACCTTTAACAAGCAATATATATCGTTATCAAGTTACAGGAGTGTGTTATTTGATCAAGATCACAGAACTGGTCACAAAACTGGTCACACAACGCATAAGCCCATTTTACCAGCCACAAATAACACATGTGGTTGATAAAATGTACAACCCATAAAGAGAAACTGCAGTATATAGTACAGTCGAACCTAATGGAGCCCCGCAGGAGACATGCATTTTCGTTCAATTCGATTCGATAACAATTCGTTCCAACGAATTAACAATTCGTTCCATGGGAACGAATTGTTAATTCGTGGAAACGAATTGTTAAATTGAGGGAACGAATTGTTAATTCGTGGGAACGAATTGTTAATTCGTGTGAACGAATTGTTAAATTGACGGAACTAATTGTAATTCGTGTGAACGAATTGTTAAATTGACGGAACGAATTGTTAAGTCATGGGAACGAATTGTTAATTCGTGTGAACGAATTGCTAAATTGACGGAACGAACTGTTATTTCGTGGGAACGAATTAATAAAAAAAAAAGAATTCTACGTCCCCTGCGGGGCTCCGTAGAACCTCTCTAAACCGGACACAGAGGAAGGTTAGTTGTGCTTCATTGTGATATATTTCATTGCTATTTACCTTCAATGATAATATATGTTCATAACAGCAAAGCAGCAACAACGCGAGCCTTGGAGCGGTCATCCGTCTGTTTACATTGGAACGTCTCTAAACCGGACACCCTGGGGACCTCACAGGGTGTCCGGGTTAGAGATGTTCATTGTACTGAATGTACTGTTCATGAGGCATCAACAGAGAAGCGGTGTCTTTAAGTGGTCACCAGGAGAGGTACGTAGCTTTTTTCAACCGACAACAGAGGCACTCATGTAACTGCTTACATGTCGCTGGACTTGATAGCTAATAACAGAGTACAGTAGTGTGTATGTATTGTATGTATTGTGTGGATTGTCAGGTAAAAGTGCTACACTGTGCGATTTCTGTGTATGAGGCTATTTACAACGGTGATTCACGTTATTAAAAACACAGGCACAAACCTGTCCAGAAAACTGACATATTTTACTGTTTGGTGTAATATAATTGATAGGACTCCGTTGTCCTGGCTTTCTACATGTGATTAACTACAATACGTGTATATCATGTGTCCAAAGATGGCGGAGTTCGCAATGTCATGTGCTGTATAGGATACAGTAACGAGGCAGTATTCACATATATATGTTATACATATATTCCATCACATTTACGAAGCAATTATATTTGAATTAAAAGATGATGAGGTATAGAACTGATCCTTAAATAATTGTGGTGTGTTCACCAGTCCAGGATGTATGTGTGACTAAGAATGGTTGTTTTTTTGTGTGTTTTTATTTTAATTTTATTATTTTGGTACTACTAGTCAGACATTGTACGTGTAAATATGGCATACTTCATGTTTGATGGCTCGTACGAATAGTAAACCAGCATGGTTTCATGCCGAAAGTGACAGAAATTAAGATTACACTTGTTGGAAACGTAACAATCCCAGATTTGTCAAGCAGTATGTAATTAATTTTCTGATTTATTGCTCGCTATTCGAAAAGTAGCAAACACCTTTGAATCACATATACTCTGAGCAGACAACACTACACCGGTCGTTATTTAGTCAGTGTGCCATTCCTGTGCTTCAACATCTAATATTTTACAATATCACGCGAGACACGACATGTGATTTTGTACCTTCGGACATCTGCGTAATTTTATTTACAAAATTTACAATATTTTTCATAAATAGAGTAAAAAGTTGACATAATATTGAGAGTACATGCTTATTGTAAATGTTGTAAACGTATTTCATGGGTACAACATCCCATGGCGTGTCTGATGTGTGGTCTCCATTTCAGAGCATGTAATCTGATCAGTGTCTAATATTGCTCGCTATAATTCTGTGATCCTGTGTTTATGACCTACCACTTTATTATATGGCTATAACGTGATCTTAATTGACAATTGTGTTATTGAGAGGCAGGGAATATTTATGTATATAATTAATATTAAAATTAATTATTGTATGACATATACTCATTGAGAATCCGAAGGGTGCCACCTTGACCACCTTGGCATCCTTGAGGAAATAGATAAATTCAAAATGGCCGCCAATTACCAATATTTGGCCCTGATTTTCTACTTCAATGCGTCGCCCAATTGAATACATATGTCAAATCAGACTGAGTCGCTTGTGTTGACATATTACAACATTTTAATAGCAGTTCAGATGCAAATAATTATTTATAGTAAATCAAATCAAAATGGCCGCCAAAAACTCACAACATTACGACACAGCAATATTTGAAATACGTGAACAACACAATGGAGCGCGAATCGGCATATATATATTTTAATAACATTATATTATGTTGCACAATATTACATATTAAACGCATCAATGTATACATATATTCAAGATGGCGGGCAAAGTTTCAAATTGCTGACATTGTGGCTATAATTTATAATACATATACAACTATATGTCTATTGTATTGATAATTTATAATTTTGGGCAATTAATGTGTTGCAAACTACAGTAGAAAATGGATGTTGCATGTATGCCATCAAGTATTATAGTATAACTACCATAAACGTCAATTCATTTACTCATGCCATGTCTTCTATACTTACGGTATTCAATTAAAATGTATCTACATTGTTAGTATTTAATAGTATAGTGGGACAAGTATCCTGGTCTCATATACTACATGTAGTATAGAGGTATAACGTATGTTTATGTATGTATACTGTCTGACAATAGTGACATTCGCAACATTCATCTTTTCTAATAAGATGTTAACATGTCAAAAAGCGATACTAGTATTTATGTTATTCAAATATGCGTAATATGTTGGTTTTCTGTGAATCTAAGCAGTTGTATAATCTTACGTTATCACATCTTTGACACATTTCCCGGTGTTGTGTCTGTATTAACACAGCTCGTGCGTGTGCATGGTATGTGCATGAAGATGTGATAAATAAGTTAGATCACGTTTGTCCGCAAGTACGAGCGATACTCTGCTCGTACATGCGGACGAACCGTGATCTAACTTTTACATAGTGTTGTTTTATTTCATCCTCAATGAGGCACGTCATGTGCGTAGTCACTAGCAATTAAATATTGTCATAGTTCAGTTAGAAATCAATGTACTGTTTATAGAGAATAGTAGGTTAGTGCCATGAATGCGAAAACATATCTGGCAATGCTCAGGAAACGGGATGGGCGAGGCTCTGCCGAGCACATCCCGTTTCCGTGCCGCGCCAGATATTTTCCCCATTCACGGCACTAACTTACTATTCTATTTATCCCGTCAACACTACAAAATCTGAGAATCGACTAGTATGACAACCGCACATATTCATACGCAGTGATTAGGTCGTATTGACAGGATATCAAAAATGTTTCACGGCACCGTGTTTCACGGCATATACGCGTGTTGACGGGATAAACGTCAATACATTACTTATTTGCACGTGTATGATATACAGGTAATTATCGTTATCTCGAAGCTGACCGGAGTGAGCAAAATATATCGACATATCCAAACTTCGAGATAAACATTCGCCAAATTTAGCGACAATTCTCGAAAAATAATAATAATAATCGCTTCAAAAATACCGTCTTTACTTTCTGCTAGGTTTTCATAAATTGCGCACTTTCTTTTAACGAAACGCGTATGCTTTGCTACTAAATATATCGCATATGCATGAAGCCAGTGCATGCAAATATAAATTGGTTGAGTTGAATTAACTTTTTAATAATACATGTACTTTATACAAGTTATGCATATGGTGTGCCATTGACGGTGATACTGGTACACTTCGTGACACAACTGTGCATGTGTAATAAAACCGCACTTGCAATGCATATCGTTCGAATATAGTTTGTATATGCATGTATTTGAGTGAACTAATAGCATGGCATTGACAATGATGGGTGCACGTCTAAGCACTTTAAAGGTACATGCCCACTCAGTAGGCACAATATGTTCCTTACGGAAATTAAATAAGTGTATAATTGTGTCACTATTCCGCCAGTTCTAAAAATAACGAGCGCCCGCTATACAGATATACTCATTTAGTAATTGTTATGTTACTTATAGTGTCTCGCGGTGGTATCAGGTATCAGGCTATTTTCATATGCAAATGAGGCATACTATGTTTTAGTTATTTATATTAATTAAATGCGTCACCTGAACAAATAAAATTTTTCGACAGATTATAAAGTATGATCATTGCACATCAAAAATAAATACAGAGAATAAACAGTAATGTCCTTTAACATTTTAAGGAAACATTGTTATCGCCCCTGATATCAGTGTTGAAATTTTCGTCAGATATAATATGTATAATAATGCCAATCAATACGTGGGGTAATGGTGAATGAATGTTTAATTTGCCAGAAAATGTCATATCTACATAATATACAAAACTGTCTGTCTCCCTATATTATAACCTGGCATTTTGTGCCTAATGAGTGGGCATGTACCTTTAAGATGTGATGTAGCCACAGGTGATTCTAGCGTGTCTTTGATGGTCAATTATTGTTTGTATATACATAAAACATCTTTCTAAACAATGTACAAAACAATTCAAATGTGTCCGGGTGTAAATATAATAGTACTTAGAAAGGTATAAAACTCCCATTCGCCACCATTGTAACAAAATCCCACGCGATATAGACACTTGTAACTCGCCAATGCAAAGCATTACAGCGTGTCCAAACCGCAGCTTGGGGTGTGTTTTCGGCATAGATTTTACAGCTGCTAATACATTAACATAAATCTCAAAGATTTCGAGTGTAAACTGCAATACATTTTATCCACCTTTTCAAATTATAATTTAATGTTTTAATGTTTGACTGGACTCTCTGTTCATATATTATCTGCCCATTTAGGACATAAAGCTGCTCCTTACGGACTTAAAATTCACTGTTCATATGTTGTGCTAACATGGTGTATTGCGATGTCGCTTTATGGACGTTGTCTGGTTTTGTGTTAATTTAATACTGCCACATTCATATATAGTTTTATTTACCTATGATAATTGTCACAAATCCTACCAACAATATGTCGGCCATTTTACTTGCCCATTAGTTCACGGCTCAATTTAACTAATGTGGCATGGGTGATTTCATAGTGACCAACAATCGTAAGAAAGACTCGAAAACTGTGCCATAATATATATAGACACACATACGTACATGGCTGAAAAAATACATTTTGAACATATATGGCAGCCATCTTTGATGTTATGCTAGTTATTACATCTGATATATCAATGTCAGTAACAATTTAGTCCATCGTCCGAAAATCACGATAACTGAACATGAAACCTATATGGCGGCCATCTTAGATTTCTCAGTTTCCTCAAGGGTGCCAAGGTGGCACCCGGCTGTTTCATGACTAATAGGGACTAAAGTTATCAATTTCGTGTGGACGGTACTTTTAGGCTAAGGCTCAAATGGCCGTTTGGCATCTGCACTAAACGGTCGCTTACATCGGCCCAGGACTGGGTCTACTTTCCACTTTTAGAACGTAGATCCTCATTATTTTTTATAATATTTTTTTAAAAAGGAATCCCGATATGCCTCTTTAAAAGAAATAATTTCTCATGATGAACACTGTATACATGTTTGATATATTACACGTTCCAATTAATTTACCCGTATACACTCGCGTGGTACAGGCCATATTATCAAGCCCCATGTTGTCACAACATCGTCTAGACATTGTTATAATCGGGGGGTATAAATACTGTAGCTGACGATGTATATTGGATGCTACATAATTATATGTTTGCATAACATGGAGGCTCGCAATGGATTAACGCAGTGAACTAAAAATCATATTACGCTAGTGTAATACATAGGGAAATTAGCTCGTTACAGGTTTGGTGCTCAGTGCATCTTCAATGGATGACGATGTACTTATGCAATACATAGAATCTAACATTTCTGATTACTTAATATGAGATTTATTAAACTCGTCGACTGATTTCGTAAGAAACTCGGCATTGTCTCGTTTCTTATGGAATCAGTAAATTCAGTTAATAAATATCATAGTAAATTATCACTCATATAAGATCCCGTATACATCTGGGGCCCGTTTCACCAAACTTCGTACGACTAAAATGTTCGTAAATGCAAATTTACGATCGTCTGTAAATTTAAATTGATGGATTTACATTTATTGAGCATAGGCTGCATATGCAGCCTATGCACAATGAATGTAAATCCAATAACTGTTTACAAGAAAATATTGTTAATGCGAAACTTACAGACTATGATAATTTTGCACTTACGAACATTTTAGTCGTACGAAGTTTAGTGAAACGGGCCCCTTATTAGCGACTGGGATATATTCGTCCTCTCGTTTCAGGCATCGATGGTTAAAGGTGAATTTAAATGCCCACTATTTGTGCTGAATACATTGAATCAATTATGCTTTGACCCATTACATTCTCATGGGAATACACAATTTTATTGATGCAAACTACGAGTAATTTTCTTTATTTCTCATCCCTTGATAAACATCAAAACACGACAGTACCGCCGTTGTGAATTGAGGAAAGATCACGTTCTACCGTTTGTCACTGAGAACATCGTGGGATTCACCGTCTTCAGCCACGGTAGACGCCGCAATGTGTCCATGGGCTACAGCTTGATTGTTTTTATGCAAAACACCATTTTACCATGTATACTAGTTTTTGTTGACAGAAATTATACATAAATAGAAACCATGACAAAAGTATTCTTGGATTTATGTACACCGAGTGGCAATTCATAATTATAAATCTAACTATCATATAATATACTCTGTATGAGATTCCTTTCTTGGCTGTAAGATGGTGGTGGGCTGCACGGGGGGGGGGGGGGGGGGGGGGGGGGGGGGGGGGGGGGGGGGGGGGGGGGGGGGGGGGGGGGGGGGTGGGGGGGGGGGGGGGGGGGGGAGGGGGAATCCACATGTGTTTATGCGAACAGCAAAAGCAGCTCAATGATTTCGCCTGGACTCAAGAATTAGTTTTATCATAACTTTCTTATTATTTCTCCGATGTTGATTAAAGAAAGCGCAAACCATGTAATATAATCGGCTGTTCAACTGCATTTTTCTTGATCTTTTAAGCAAATTCATCAAACACTTCGACAATGATTTTTCACTGAATGCTGTCATCGTTATCACGCCAATTTCTAAGTTGTGGGCACCTGTGTACAGGACGATTCCCCTCCGTGTATGAAACATGAATATCAACAAAATGCGCTTGCTATATACTAAATATCTGCGCCCATGTCATTTTGACCTTACAGTGGAACCTCTGTAAATCCACTCTAAATCAGGCATTTTACCATTCTGATACGTAGTTGGATGCTTTGCAATCATGAATATACATAATCATCTGAGATCAATGACAAAGAAACCCATCAAAAATAAGATCACAGACGTTATCTTGGTGTTGGGTTTCGAGAGGTTCCACTGTACTAAATTGGGTAGACCCGATTTACGATTGATTGGATTATTCGACACTTTCACATTCTGGCATCTCAATCAGATCATTTAAGTTACAGTATGTGACATCTTCTTATCGTACCATCGCGATACGTCATCGTTGCAATCGCGCACATTAAGGATACCTAACATTGCATTCTCGGAGTGTTTACAAAACTGTTCCATCAGCTAGTTTGATAATTTTTATATTACCAAATCTCCGCAGATTTTCGAAAATTCGATTCCCTATATGAAACACGCCCTGTGTGTTTGTACCTTCGGAGAGCTGCGTATTTTCATGAAATACGTTTACAAAATTTTGGAATATTTTCCGTAAATGGCGGCAAAAGTTGACAAAGCTTTCAGAGTACATGCGGAATTATCACATTTTGACTTCAGTTATTTATGAAACGTATTTAATGAAGTCACGCAGATGCCCGAAGGTAAAACATAGCATGGCGTGTCTCATATGTGATAAGACAGAACATCTCCTAGTATGTGAATACCAGGTCAGTGTCGATTGATATCAAGCTTATCTGTGGCAGTTTGCAGCCTATGCTCAATAAATGTAAATACATCAATTGAAATTGACAGACGATCCTAAATATGCACTTACGAACATTTTAGTCGTACGAAGTTTAGTAAAAGAGGCCCCAGGCATTTTGAGAAAATATCACAGTTTCTGTAAATTTTTATCATACAAAATCAGACATTCATATGTACAAACTCACGTACATGACTTGTTTCATATTTATTGTAATTCTCTTATTTCAGAAAGGTTTCGGTAATTGCATCATGAGTTCCAGAATACTCGTCGCAGTCGTTTCGCTGTACGTTCTACTGATGTTGATAAACACCGGCCACTCACTTCGCATAAATCACGGCTACCTGGCGCGATGGTGGACGAGCTGTCTACGTTGTGTCCTTACACGAATAGCTGCAAACCCAAATCGCCACACACAGTTGCAGATTATACTTATGTACCTTTAGATGCACCAAAAGTTGACACAATCTGGTGGACGAGTTCGTGCTGCACGTGGTGTTACTGTGACGACGGATGTCTGGCCGAGCACCGGTGTTGTCCGGAAGTTATGTTACAACGGTACTCGGACGGCGAGTTCGTCCCCGAAATGACCTATCAATGCCGGATGAAGCATTTTAAACTTCCTACGGATAGCAGATACACGTTTGTACTGTATGGATCGTTTATGACAGACACATATCTGCAACCCCCAGAAGCAATTGGTTATAATGAGTCTGTGGATATGAAATGTCGGGAACCAGACATAAGGAACATCGACGAAATGCTCTCAGTGACGTCCACGGCGACTGGAGAACTTTACATAAACAAGTACTGCGCCGTTTGCAGTGGAGACGACACTGCCTCACCATGGCTTCCGTATATAGGGCTGACAGACGGAAAACGCCCGTTAGATATAATGACAAATTATGTCGATAAAAGTTGGGAAGAACTGTATACTTTGTCGTACATGCCTAACTCAGACCTAAATATGTATTTAGAACGACCTTTTCCTGAAGACAATCGTAAGACATGTGTTGCCCCGGTGATATATCACTGCAATGCTACAGGACTTTGGGAAACGTACGATCCGTTTTATGAATTCGCTTGTATGGTATACAGGTCTGTAGCACCGCATATTGTTCAACAACGCCTAGTGTTCACATACGAAAAGAAGCTGGCAATGCAGGCTCAGATAACTTTGTCGTTTCTGGACGTTTTATTTACAGTACCGCTGGTCTCCGAAGAACTTAGAACAAAAATCATAGACTTTTTAAACTGGTGAACACTAGGGGTTGACATCTGTCTTCGCTAATGTGTTCTGTGCCGTTTGTAACGGGATGACGTCTAACGTTTCCAAATGTGGTTTACCGACTACGCATGACTACACACTGACCGTTCTGACGTCACCCAGGGCTCACACGGAGATGGAGATGGGATTTGCCCGGACACGGATTTCCTAGATCCTCTGCAAGTATGTGGCCAGTGTAGCGCATGATCTGGTAGTTTACTCATGTAGCCTGATAATGCTATATTATATATACTTGCTTGTTAGAAGCATGATATGTGTTTCATTAGTGGAATGGCGAGCAGGGCAGATCCTCATCTGACTGTGCGGATGTAGAGGCGGATCTAGATCTGCACTGGTCGCAAAACCCATAATCTCCATTCACAGCCACTGGAATTATTGCAAATAAATATAAAAATATAGACTATATTTACGTATACATTGTATCCGGTGATTTGATCGTTTATGTATGCAAAATAGAAAACAATATATAAAAACAATCCCAAAAAATACAGGCAACTAGCTATTATTTTCGGGATTCTTTTGAGATTATTATTTTCTGTTTAATGGTAGGTGGGACCAGATCTAAGGTATGCTTGCTCTAATAGTTCATGTATAGTATTCCAATTTCCGCATATTCAAACAGGTAACCGATTTGCACTATACAACTATAAGGGCGTACGATTCACATCAGATGAAATACCTACTAATAGGACTCAGAACATGACTCTCATTCAAATTATTATCCCATCCACCCACTTTGAATGATAATACTATTTTAATTCAAGTGGGAGGGTGGGGTAACATTTTGAATGAACAATTTTCGGTGTCGTGGTCCGAGTCTTGACTGGTGTGAAGGAACTGTGCATACACAGCAATCAATACAATATATAATGAATGCAGCGAATATGTCGTAGAACACGATCGTCAATAGTCCCCCCACCCCCACCCCAACCCCAACAAACACAGGTCTCAGCAGGGGCGGATCCAGCATTTGGGAAACGGGGGGCTGTGTAGTTGCGAAGGTAACTCTTACAATTTACTCCCGTACCGTCCGTATGGTATGACGGTACGGGAGTAATTACAAGAGTTACCGTTCGCAACTAGGGGGTTGCCCAATTTTTGAGCTCTTCGAAATGCACTTTCCTGTGTTTTACGGCATTTAAATTCAGACTCCAACTGGTGTTAAACTGTGATATATGTAAACTCCGTGGCTGAACGGGGGTGGGGGGGGGGGACCCCCTCCAGATCCGCCCCTGAAATGAATGCAGCGCATATGTCGTAGAACATGAACGTCAATAATCGCCCTCCCCCCAACAAACAAAGCTCTCAGATTATGACTATACGTAAATACGATTCACACAAACATGATGTTCCTATTATATTACAAGGCATCAATATATAAATGGGGGGGGGGGGAAGCTAGAGCTCACTAAACGTCGTACGTCTAAAATGTTCGTAAGTGAAAACTTATGATAGTTTGTAAATTTCACAGTAACAGTGCATGCAGCCTATGCTCAATAAATGTAAATCCATTAATTGAAATTTCAAGAGGATCTTAAATTTGCATTTACAACATTTTAATCGTACGAAGTTTAGTGAAACGGGCCCCTGATATGTGCCCAATAAAAAGTACACAACGTTACACCATTCACATACTAGATATCGACCTCATTCTCCAGCCTTCGACGACGACGTATGCATAAATATTTCAGAATATCTGCCGACCGTGGAACTGTCCTAAGGGTAGTCACTACAACAGCGACAGGTGTATAGCCACGCTCTCCGGCTTCATGGGAGCCCCTCTGATGTTTATCACCAAAGTCGGGCCGATTGACGTCAGCATTCATCTGTCGGAAACGGAGGCAAGGCAACTATCACCGACGTTGATATCCAGCATATTCAGCAAGGATGCAGCATGGCCAGGCAATGTATTAGACATTGAGGCGTACCAGATACATGCGTATACATCGGAAATGGCCAACGTAACGCAGAAGTACCTCGTATTTCTTCTCAGATCATCGACTGTTACTAACGTGACACAATCGCAAACGAACATTGAAGCATTTCTTGGGGCAATGCCAACCCAGCAAAATGCATCTACCTTATTTAATGGCACCATGTCCATGCTTACTGCAACGTTTGCTAACAATATCGTGATACACGAATCATCTTATAATTCTAATAATGCCATCAAGCTTCTGGATATCGATAACGGAACCTTGGCGGACATTGTATACGACGGATACAGTCCAGTCGGTGTTGCGGGAATGTGGCGGGTCAGTAACCTGGACGTATGCACGTCGTTCGTTCTGCACGAGGACGAATACATGCAGAACGAGCACTACATTGCGCTGTCAGATGTGGATGTTTCGTTCTACAGCACCCAGTATGATGCCACAGGTCTCGATAATGGTATCAGACTTTGTGTTGACGACTACATAGACGCTGTAAGCAAATACAGTGCAAACAGCGGACACGGCTTGTCCTTTAACGTCAGATATGTGTTGGTACTAATTAGTGTACACTGTGTGTCTAACGTAGCACGTGCGTGATTTCTACGCATGTTGTAACTCCAGAAGGCTAACGTTTATTTTCGTCAGACCACGGTATCTTCTAAGACACCTAGGGAGAAATAGTGGTGTGATACAAGAAATAAAGAAAGTAATCAAAGTACCAACTTGGGTAAATGCTTGGCTAAGACTCCGTGTTTCTGGAATCCGCTGGTATGGCATTATCGACATTTATTAAGCAACAAAATAGAAATGTTTGAAGATAACGTGTCATACCAGCGGATTCCAGAAATGTTGAACTGCTTGGACTTGACGCTGTGTTGTACGGGGTGCCTCGTTAGGGACATTTGTTTCTCCGTTCCTTCGCCACTAAACTCCGTTACATCGCCGCCAAGGAACTCGTTCCTTCATCCCGTCGCCTCCAATCTCACGAAGGCGAAGAGACTAAATATCTAAACAAATACACACCTAATTAACGTATCTAAAATCTTTGTTTCATCTCAATCGATAACCGTATTCTTCTCTGCAATCACAAGATTAACTTATTAGTATTCGTCCCTTCGCGGCGACGTAACGAATATTACGAAGCATAATCGACCATACACCGTCTCGTCTCGTGTTGTCGACGCGTTGGCGTGAAGAAGATTAAGAAGCTTGCTATTAGCTACAATGTGTCAACAATGCGAGACGAGACGAGACGTTGTATCTAAGTTTAAGGAATTGCTAAGGAACAAAGAAACAAAATGTCCCTAACGAGACACCATAGTGTTGTGATGGTAAATGCTTTCATTGTTTGAATCGTGTTCTGTTTGAGTCATTGTTAGTTGAGCTATCATGTTAAATGACCAAATATTTGTTTCATACTTATGTATTTGTGTTTGTTTTCTTCTTAAAGATGGATTCCCTACAATTAAGAAAAATACATGTTTACGGAAATTAAGAAGGTACATAATTAGGTAATTATTCTACATGTATTTAACATCAAAAGTGTCCGTTTTTACAGAATATCAACTAATATTTACATTCAGTTTTTAGAGTCACTCGGGTCGAATATGTGAAGACAGTGTGATTAATTTTAATTATGTAAATCAATTATGTGCAGCAACTTAATTACGACTGCTGTCGATATCATATAAAGTATAATTAATAGTGTACACTAGAAAATGCATTGGACGAATCAATATTGATTTTTGTTAATATTTTAAGAACAAAACACGGTTATCCGCCCTGCCCTCAACATTTTTGATTTCCGTCTTACAAATATTATGAAATACTGCCAATAAGTGTACCATGTAATATAACAATCAAACACTATGTGTGCATATTAGTGACATATCTAAATGTTGAAACAATAAAATATAGCCCCCAAAATACACCCTGATGTGAGCGACCTCATCAGAATTTACATATTATATACATAGAGCCATGAGTGGAACAAAATAGGAACGAGATAGACGGGGCTCGGCCCGCCTGTCGCGCCCGCTGAGGTGCACGGACGTACGGCCGCCAACGTGCCGACTATATGGCGCTGTCGTCAAGCCAGCGCGACAAGAAATCGCACACTTCGAATTAATGGTGACGACAAAATTATTACAAGACGATATTATTTTGAACAGTATAGTTCTATCATTGTTGGTGTGAGTGTGTCACACATATTCAGGAGAATGAACTGTCAAAATATTAAAGCAATCCTTCAAGTATTATTGAAGATATGACATGATGGAGAAACTGGGACAGCATTTTCGACGTAATAATATGGCTAAGTATTTCATCTGCATTTCAAAGGTCAAGGTCGTGTTACCGGTGGCGTGAGTGTGTCACAGATGTCCAGATAAAGCAAGTGTCCAAGTATTGAAGGAATCTTTCAAGCAATATTGACGATATGACATGATGGAGAAACTGGGAAAAAGTTTTCGACGCAAATGTACACGGACGGACGTACGGACGTACGGACGTAACCTCAGGAGCAAAGCAATATGCCACCTTTGCTATTGCATAGGGGGCATAAAAACGTTTAACACATTTGTATGTCAAATGTAATAATATTCCTTTAACCCATTCAACACCACATACCGTAACGAGCTGTCTCATCAGGATCTGCACTGTTGGTGACAAAATTTCTATTTTTACCGCCAATATCTGACAATAAAATGTAAAATGTTTTAAATGTATAATGAACATCTCATGGTTAATGGACTAGTCTGAAATATAACATGGAAGATTCCATCTCAGTTACTTGGTGTTGAAAGGGTTATAATGAATACAAGTGCAGGAGGCAACTACTAAACTAAGCAGAGTAATATACGCCCAATGGTAACTTTTAATGACACATTGACATTTAACATATTCGTCTAACAAGAGTTGTTTGTCAAACATATAAGCCCCCCCCCCCCCACCCACACTTCTCAAAAAGACACGCAGTGGTGCCACAATGTGTATCATGACCTCAAAATCAAACGTTTGAGCATCCTAGCACCAACTGTTCTTGAGTTATTGAGCCGAACTCGTTTTATTGCCCAAGGTCACCCCGCGACCTTGACATTTGACCTACTGACATCGAATCAATAGGGGTCATCTGCTGGCCATGACTAACTTGAAAACAACCAATACTGGGCATTTTAGGTCATGGCGTTCTCGAGTTATAGAGTGGCAACTGTTTTATTGTCTAAATTCACCGGGATTTTGACCTTTGACACACTGTAGTCAAGTCAAATTGGTCATACACCGGTCGTTACTGACCTGCATACCAAGTTTGAGGATCCTATGTCAAGATTATTTTGAGCACAAACCAAATCGCTAGCAGATGGACAGACGATAAGCGCCATAACATGATACGCCCCTAGTGCTGTCTGAAATCAGCTGAAATAGCTCAGTGGGTAGAGCATCGGTCTCCGGATCGGGAGTCCCCGAGTTAGAATCACACCACTGGTCGATTCGGCGTGTCCTTGGGCAAGACAAGACACATTCGTGATAGCCTAGTCCTATCGGACGGGGACTTAAATATTCGGTATCGACATGCAAGGTCATCGAACCAGTGTCGTCGTTAAATCGAAGCATTTAAATTTTCTGCATGCGTGGTATGACTTTCAAATAACCCGGCGAATATGCCTGCTCTATTCTGTTTTATTTTATCGCACTTTTATCCCCCATTCGAATGTTCATGTGACTTATTCGTCGGGACAATATTTTATTAATTTTTGTTCGAGTTTTTGTAACATGTGACTCATTCGTTTTTGTTGCAAGGGGTAGTGATGCCAAACGTAAACGTCACACATGTGTGTGATCAAGGTGCATGATCACGTGGTTATAACAGCAGTGGCTGAAAGTGTTGAAATCTTGAAAGTATTATTTTCTTTAATATGAAACTTATTTTTACAAAATATGACACAGACTTATGTCGTTTTTGCGAAGAATCGATTTTCGTGTCGGAAGACCACAGAGACCACCAAATGCATGCTTAACAAGACGCGTTTTATGCGCCATATTTCATCAAAATCCGTTACGTAATAAGGACACTATGCAAGATACGTACTTTGAATCAGATGGATTCTGGAAATTTCAGTACTTGTTGTTGTTGTTGTTAGTACCACGTGATCATACACCTTGGTGATGTATTCGTACGTATTCTTCACCATGTGTGACGCATTCGCACGAATATATCACACGTGTGATATATTCGTTTCTGTGACATATAAGGTTCAACAACAGGTGTGTCATTGATGGAATGGCGAATAGTGCATATCGTGATCAGACTACGCCGATGAATATGCTGTTGCTGGATCTACACTGGTCGCAAAGCACATACGCCCCATTTCTCCGGTCATCATGGTCGTAGCCACATATACGTAAAGTTAATGCATCATAGCATGTCGACAGGTTTTCTTTTATTAAATGTATTTGTTTTCTCAAAATACCAATACATTCTCTTTCATCTCACCATTTGGATAAGAAATGCCTGGCAACACATCTATTAACGATTTATTTCCTCAATGACATTGGCTATTTGATATATAGGCTAGCTAATGATGCGTACGTGACATATTATCAACCTCTAGGTTAGC